>VXAK01020426.1:33783-52206 GCA_013399435.1 Arenaria interpres | reverse complement strand
ATCACATTTGGAAATTGTAACAAGATATCTCAAGTGGAGTGCAACCGGGCATAGCTTTCATCTAAACTAGAACAAATAGGCAATCTGCCTTTTCATGGGATATCCTGGTGAACTTCTCCATTGTAGTTCCCAGTTCATGGACAGGTGTAAGTCAAGTCCAATGTAAGCTATTGAACATGTTGTACGGTTGAAGTTAGGAGAATTTTTTTTTTTTTTAAAATGCAGTGTAGTTACACTACGCCACTGGTTTAGGGAAACAGAAGTCAATCCAGTAAACCAACTTAAAAAAGCCCCTTTCTCAGAAATCTTTCATATTAGATACATGTGTAATGAATAGGACATCTCTTACTAAAAACATATTAAAGTTTTTCAAGGAAGAAAAAAGAAAGGGTAAGAATACAAAAGCACCAAGAAAACAGATTTTTACACATTGTTTGGTATGCTTGACCTAATCTCTCTGGTATTTTACTTAGACAAAAAAAAAGGAATATGGAATTGCAAAACAGAAGATAAAACTACAGAGCACAAAATAGGGAAGTAGAATTTGTGAAAATCTTTGTTGTACATTTACACATTACAGTGACATTTCATGTGCTCAAAACATTCATTTCATGGTGATATCTGATCCTGGGTACAGTAAATATCCTACCACACAATGAAAGACACCTTATAGCATTTTAAAGGCAGAGGTATTACGTAGTGGAAGCTGCTCTGCCTTCTGGTGATAAAATTTATAAAACAGTTCTGATGGTTTCCTCTGTTTCTGTTGTGACAACATTAGTCTTTCCACCTCTGGTACATGAGTGGAAAATGAAGAAAAACATGGTGCAGTTTCCCAGTAATGTGTATTGACAATTCCACTAAATTACGTGTGCCTGAGTGCACTGGAACATGGTGGATTACTGACAATTTTCCCTTAAAAAAAAAAAAAGGAAAAAAAAAACTGACCTGAAAATTCTATGAAAATAGAAGTATCTATCTCATTGTTAGTAGTTTATTATACTGGAACAGTATAGTAGTACTTATAATATAAAACACAAGTTTTTTGTTAATACCTCCAGATGTCAGTTAAGACAGTCCACCAATTTCAGTAGGCCACAAATCCTAAATAGCTTTGAAACTCAGTGCCCTAATGTTTTTTACTTGCTTCTCAGGGCTGGAAGTGAGTTACCAAAATGCACGATTCTCAGTATAAGGGTCCAAAATCTGACTTATCAAAGCTAGCAGCGAGGTTTAAGTCTCAGAGGATATGATTTGATGTAGAATTTAGTTATATATACTAAAATAAAGCTTCTCTTTTCAGATCACATTCTTTCCAGATACATCAAGACAGTTAGGAAGACTTTATCAACATAACCAAAATGCTTTATTTCATACCAGAGCTACAAATACAACTGAAGAAGTATGTTGGCTCTTACACTAGCTTTCTGGTGCATAATTTGGCCCTTTTTGACTGTTTCAAGGAAATGTGTATGCCAGAGTTGTCAAGGCATTGTTATATTCCATCTATCCTATAAAACTTTATAAACCTAACAAAGATAATAAAAATGATAACATTTTACAGTTCTAATTGGATATGTTTAATAATATTTTAAAGACAACACATCAGTCTTTGTTGGAGTTGTGATAGGATAAAAAACCCATAAATTTTACCCCTTTCTTTATTGTAGCTGCATTTTTGATAACATAAGCAAAAAGGAGAGAGCGCCTTTTGAATAGATTGACTTTTCTCTCTCGTTGAGCTGGAAATATATTTTGGTTTAAGATCATTTCTCATGTGTTAGATTTCATGGTACAGTAGTTGCTTCCAAGGTCAAAAAGATCTGCTGAAGTTACTAAATGCTACTCACTGTGGATGTTCTTGGTGTAAGTAGCGTGCTTATTTATACTTCCATGACTGTACAGTTATAACCATCTGTTTTCTAATACGTGTCGAAAATAACAGAGAGGGAAATTAAAAACATCACTCATGCAGTATACAAAGTGGTCATTTTGGTCACCGAGGGAAAGGCTTTCATTTAGCAAGTCAGAGCAAAATGCAGGGATCAGCAGAAGGCAGAATAGATTTCTTGAAGTGTGGAGGAATCCTGTTGACACAAAAAGAAATCCTGAGTTATTGTCTCTGCGTTTTCAGCATTCTTAAGATCAATGTGTTTTCCAACAGCTGCTTTCTTACTGCACTTAGAATATGAATTTAATCTATATGAAACGTATAAAACTATGACCTCCTATCACAGAAAATGCAGGTATGTCCATATATGCAGATTCGAATAAGGTGCTGTGGATATGATTTCTGAAAAAAACCCACATTATTTGCAGTATATGGATATTCTTTTTGGCTGAAATAAGGTTCATGTTGCAAAGTTGTTTAAAAAGTACTAAGTAGAAAAATTGTTGCTGTAATGGCACTAATTTTTAATAGAACCAAGAATTTAAAAGCTTATTTATTCAATACTAGTTCAATCTGGTCCAAGTGGTAATTCTGCTGAATGCAGATATCCATAACAGCCAAAAGATTCAAGCAAAGATAGCTGAGCACTCGGCACTCTTAAAGGCTGAAAATTCACATTTTCAACAGTTAGAAAGTGACAGAAAGTTGTTGGTGCCGCCTTACTCTAAGCCATTGTGCGTATATTTTTCTGACATATATAATTCAAGGGTATATGATGCACTTTTTCTCCAAACCTTAATTCATTTAATGCAGAACAAGTTCAGTGCCTGCAGAACAAGCAATGATGTGAGCCTTTGTTTTATCCTCATTGGTCAATGGATGTCCTTAGGTATTGCATTATTCAATGTATACTATATAAATGTTGCAACAAAATGGAAAATGGTTTGGCTTAGGTCTACCTGACATTTGTCCCACCCCTGGTCTCAGGGTTTTAGCATAGCAGGGCTTTGGCATTCTGTGTGACTTGCACTTGTGTCCCAGCAGTTTGTGGCTGCATACCATGTCTGTTGGGCGAGGAAGAAGGACCCAGCCAAAATACACTTGTCTCTGTGGGCACTCATGTTCCACCTAAACATGAGGAGGAACTTCTTTACTTTGAAGGTGACAGAGCACTGGAATAGGCTGCCCAGAGAGGTGGTGGAATCTCCTTCTCTGGAGACATTCAAACCCCACCTGGACACGTTCCTGTGGGACCTGCTCTGGGTGGACCTGCTTTCACAGGGGGTTGGACTAGATGATCTCCAGAGGTCCCTTCCAACCCCATGTGATTGATTCTGTGATTCTCTGAATGGGGCAAATAACAAAGTTACTTGACCCTGGTTGTTATAGCAATAAGTATAAGCAAGGGCCTCTCTGCACACCATTCCTTGGTATAATCAGGTCTTATCACTCTGAGACTGAACAGCTTCTGAACAATATGCTGTTAATTTCAGAGTTTAGTTATTTAGAACAGGCCCAGCTAAAAAGTAAAACTACTGAAGAGAAAATTAGTTCTGTTTTACCTCAAACTGGGACAAAGACAATTATTTGTTTTGGTTTACATTCACCTCTTGGGGTTCATACCCTGAGCGAAGACTTTCAATTTGAGACATTCTCAAAAGAGGTGTAAACAAAACTGATTCATAGGGTATTTTTCTATAAAAGCATAAGTAATAACAACAGTTAGACCTATTTTTTCTGCTTTTATTCTGCAAAAAGCCAGTTTCAAAGTTTATCTGCTTTTGATTTTGACTCTCCCATCATACTTCAGCTGACTGTAAACAGATGCAAGTCAGGAGGCAGCCTGAGTTTCGGTCTGTCAGGTATTCCCAACACCAGTATACACTTGTTTCTAGGAGAACCGTGAGTGACTCCAAGTTGAGAGAAAGTCAGTCCACTGGGGACACTGAATAAGAAAAAAGTGTCTCCTATTTCTTTTAAGCTCTGTAGTTCAGGCTGAACTACAGATCGTCTGAGCTGCTTGTTGACATTCGGCTGCGATGCTTTGCCAGGGCATACCAAAATAACATTTCCAAGTGTGGTTTTGTAGCACACTGCTGCCCTACCTCACTATGCATTGCATTTCCCTTCCTCACTTGGTATCACAGATGCAGACTGACATCAGAAGCTCCAAGAAAATCAAAGCAACTAAGCCTGATCAGTCAGTGCTGGAAGAGTTCACTTTTGATCTGAAGAATAATACACTTCGGTGTTATTTGGAGAATGGTGCCCAAAGTAAGGAAAATCTGATCTGAAAATGATAATGTCTGTAAAAAGCACTCCAGCAACAAACATGCAAAGATTATCTCTGAAACAACAATTTTTGTTGCTTGCTTATAAACAAGATTTTTTTTCCTTTTCCTTTTTCTTCTTTATTAATGATCAGTCTCTATTAGAAACTGAGTAACCTAACTTTAATCATGTTGTTTCCTGGAAGAAGAGGTAATACTCTCTTGTGACTCAGATAGCAATTATCAAGTTATTGGACTTGCCTTATGAAAAAACAATTACAACAGCCTTGGCTGTTACAATTATTTATTTCTAGAGACTACAGATGTTTAATGATTTAAAAAATATAACTACTTGGCAATCAACACCATAAAACAACCCTTTTCCAGATTCTGGGCCAAATTATCTTTTTAAATAAAGAAAATAGAAGCTCCTTGTAGTCAGGAATTCTGTATACTATTAGAGAACTCATGAAGGCCTCTTTGTCCTCCTCCTGCCTCTCAGATTCCTTCGTAAAAACAATGATGGAAGTGAAGGTAACAGATCTTTGTACTGCTGCCTTGTGAAGTCCTCATCATATAAGCCTTGACAAAATGCAAAAAGCATATGTATACATTGTACCTTAATGTTTTTATCTTTGATAATAAATCCATGCAACCCTAAGAAGGTAAAAAAGTACACTGGAAATCTGCACTAGCATCAAATTGAATTGAAATAGTTTGTTGCTGTTTGTTTAGGGTTTTGGTAAGTCATGAAAAATTGATAACTGCATCAGGAAAGTTTAATATTTTTATAATTATTATTATATAGAACATATTATTATTATTATATTATAAATATAATAATATATTTACCTACATATTTACCTATATTTACCTATTTACCTATAATAAATTTATCAAATTTAATTAAATATCATACCTTTTTCTTAAGTAGCGAACATTATGGAGGGAAACACTGATATCCCTGAGGTAGGGGATGTATATATTTAAATGAACCTTTTTAAAGCAAAAACATACTTCAAATGGTTCGCCACTGCCTTCAGTGTCAGCCTTTGTGAAATGGAAAAGAAAATGTTTTCCAGGAGGGAATCAATGTACTGTAGAAAAAAATTTAGTTTTGAGCACAATCAGAATGTTCTGTCCTGTCCTCTATGTTCACTATGACTGCTACAGCATATTTTACTCTGAATAAGTTCTTACAGCTGCATTACTTTCTGTCAAACATTTAGGAAGATGCTTAATTTTTGACTTGCAGTTCAGCTTTGTATCATGTTTTGCTGCAGTCTACTTGATGACAACTTTGGCGTGCTTCCTTGATACTGACAGTACCTTCAGGTACTTTAGAAATTGAATCTGTGTTCAGCATGATGCCTTAAAGCAAGTTACAATAGCAACAACTGAAAATAACTAGAACAATGTACAGAATGTCAAGATAATGTTCATTTGTTGTTACTGGGTGAATTGACTAAAAAGATTAGTATTAGACAGCTTTGGCTCTCAAGAGAGTTGTTAGGACTTGTTTGCAATAAAACTGGGAAAGCAAAAAGCCTCCGCAATGCCTTTTGTAAAACCTAGTTTAGTACTACCTGAAGTTAACGTCGGGTTCACTTCTGCTTGCCAAGGGGTTTTACCCTTGTGTAGAAATCTACAGATCAAGTTTTTACTATAAAATCTAAAAGGAGAATCAAAGTACTATTTTCTTTTTTATCAGAGATGTGTATGGATAAATAAAATCTGGGAATTAAGGGGAAAAAAATCTAAGCAGTGAGGAAGATGGAAAAAAATTCGGCTTGGTTTATGAATCTCCTCCTCCGTAATTTGGATGCTCAGAATTCCTGTATTATTAAATTTGAGGTGGGTACCTCCTCAGGAAGCTCTGCATTTGAGTTATAGTGACTGTGTTAGGATTTCTAAATTCCCTCTGGAGGTTCATGCTGTTCTCTGTTAAGTTTTAGAGGAGTGGAGAATCCCATATTGGAAAATTTATTTTGGTGCTAGAGTTAGTGACAGGAAAATCCTCTTTCGTCTCTCTAACTGCACTGCAGGGTTGCCTGGTTTAAGTTAGAGCACATTAGGGGTTGCCAGCACCAGTCAGCCTAAAGGTTTACCCCCAGGCTGACCCTTAGCCAAGAGCTGTGATCTGTAATTCAGTCATGCTTCCAGTTTCTGATATATCCATGGCATGCCATCATGAAGAGCTGTTTTGGCAACAGTTTTTTATCAAAACAATTCACTAAGTTTGGTCAACTGTATTAAAGCAATTTTCAGAAACTTTATTTACATTGAAACAGGTACTGTGTGAAATGCTGCCAAAAGTCTCCATAGCTCATAGAAGTGTATGCTTCTTGTAGGCAGATGAAATGATATTTCAGCTATTATTTGTGGCTGTATAATGATAAGGTATTAAAATATTTTATATAGACAATTAGCAGTGCCCTCAAATTCAGTATTTTTTTTTTGTCTCAGAACATCTGATATGCTCAAAAGTCCTATCTAACAGCAGTATTATTGTTCTAAATCCACCCTCTTCTACTAAAGGTATTTATAATGTAATAAGTGTGTTGAGATGTATCCTATGCAGGTGATTATTTTTTTGTTTTGATTGCCACCTTTGTATCTATCAAATCTCTTTGGGACTTCCAGTGCCAGTTGCACCAAAATTATTTCCAAAGTAGAATCTCAAACATTTTACATCAAAATGACAGCCCCATCAAGCATTGTTCAATGCAAGAACGGGACAGGCAGCCATAAACGTTTTGGCATTTATTGGACTGACTAGATATTTGATGTGTTTTTTAAAAAAGTTAAAAAAAGACTTTATGAAAAAAAGTCCTCAGTCACGTTTACCCTGATAAAATATTTCAGAATAAATTGGATTACCATAAGAAAAAAGTTTTTAGCCAATTGTCGTTAATAATCTCATTGTTTCTCCATGTAAAAGTGCCTCTTCTGTGAAGCACAGAAAAGAGCTTTTGTCAGTCATCCAAAGGGATGACCATAATTCATGGCTGTGTGAAAGGCTCTTCATTATTTCTGATTAGATTCATATTTTACGGTTGTTGTTGGGACACTGTAAATAGCAATTTGTACACTGGAAAATGAAACAGAAGTGACTTCTGGAGTGCTTGCAAAACAGCGGCAGCAGTGAGTGTAGATCCAGTTGCAAATATTTGTGTCACTCATGCAGCTTTACCCTGTAGAGCACAACTGAAACTCACATGACGCATGTCACAAAACAAATGAGACGAGAAGGAAGGTGAGGGCTGTGCTGCACACGGGAAGGGGCAGCAGTCCTAACCAAAATGTGACCTTATCATAACCCAGAAACATGGACAAAATGGTTGAATCCCTTGCACTTCCATATGGAAGTATGGTGGGACACGACTTTCTAAGAAAGCCTGAAGATGATTTCAGGGACCTGGAAGGAAGTCCATTTTTTCCAACTACATTGTGTGGTCTAACAAATAATGTTATCTCTCAGCTGGCCTCTTGATGTACAGTCTTATGTAATTCTATAGGATATACACTGTGTTCATTGCAAAACATTGCAGCAGATCCTCCTGTCATGCAAATCAGGATGACAGAGTTTTAGCACAGCACCATTTTATCCTGTCCATGGTCATGGCCACTAAACTTTTTTATAACAGGCAACTACATTTTCTTCTGCCTCCTGCAATGATCTACACCTTCTGTGGTTATAAATTAATTATATTCCTTTCTTTCTTTCATTATAAAGTCTGTGTTATATATTTAAATATCCTGTGGTTGTCTTATAACATCTTCTTTTATTTAACTTTGAATTTCCTCATACTTATTGATGTTTGTGTTTTATTTATTCACTTGAGTTCAATGTTCTCAGTGAGGTGCTGGATCTTCAAAAGAAATCTTCAGTCACAACAGAGTTCAATCAAATCACATTTCTGCAAGTTGTCTACCCAGGTTAAAATTAAAACATTATATGTATCATCTATGGATGTGAAATGGAAGCAGGATGATTATGAAACTCATTTTAGAAGTTGAAAGCAGAAAGCCTTTTCCATTGATAGTTTTCCTTTAAAATTATGGTAACTTAAAACTACCTGCTAACCATGTATCTAAATTAATTTCTTACATTTCACTTTTCTACACTTCACATGCACCTGAGAACACCCCGACAGAAAGCCCAAGAGAGACAACACTAAGAGCCTGCCAAGAGACCACATTAACCCTTTGTCTGGCAAGGCTGCCAGATGAAGTGTTTCCCTTTTGTCTGGGAATCCCCAAGGATTTCTTTTAAAAGGTTATGATCTCTTACTTCAGTATCTACAGAGTTTCATTGCTGGAAATATAAGAACATGTTTAACGTTGGAAATGTAAGAAGTCTTAGCATTTCTATGCTGCATCGCAGCTAAATCCATCAGTGACTCCAGACCACAGTCTGATAATGGATGAATTACATCCTTGTTTGTGAACTTGCATGGAAACTGAAACCTCCTCCTGAGCTTGAAAAGTTTGTTTTGTTTTGATCTAGTTTCATTTTCAAGGGTTAGCAGAGGTGAGACTGTGAACTCAAGAGGTGATCAGACAGGGTGCTAGATAATCTCATCTAGGCTCCCTTTCCCACAAAAGGTTGGGCCAGATGATCTTTGAAGGTCCTTTCCATCTTGGGCTATATGACGACTATAGGGCTGGACCGCATAACGCAAAAAGAGACTGAAAGAGTTGGGTTTGCGCAACCTGAAGAACAGCAGGCTGAGGCAGAATCTAATTGCTGTCTTCAAGTACATCACAGTTTTAGAGAGGACAGACTCTTCCTGGGAGTGGACAGAGAAAGGATAAGAGGCAATAGTCACAAGCTGCAGCAAGGGGAATTCTGACTAAATTTCAGAAAAGGAGTTTTCCCAGTGAAATTGATCTAAACTGAACCAGGTTGCCTAGAGAGGCTGTGAAACCTTTACCCTTGAATATATTCAGAACTTGACTGGACAAAGGTCTAAGCAACCTGATCTAAATTTTAAGTTGGCTTTGAGCAACGGGTTCATCTCCAGAGGTCCTTTCCAACCTGAATTATTCTATTGTTCTATGAGTTTCTGGGTGTGAATGACCAAGTAATAGGTGTTTCATGTGTACTTCCAATATTTTGTGGTCCGGAACAACTTACTAACTGGTCACTACTCTGCACGGACATGATTATACCATACTAGACCAGAGCAGCTCAGACCCAGAGGCGCTATTTCTATTTCAGATTTATTCCATTATTTCAGCCCCCAATTCTCTGACTGATAAAAACAGGATGATTTTGTCTTTTTCCAACATCACACAGCTCTAAACAGATAATCAAGTGTACACAGGCCCACACCCAGGCAGCTCTACTGAAGTTAACAGAAATTAAGAGAACCTGGGGACAAAAGAGCTCATTAAGTTCCCAATTTCTTTATCCAAAGATAATGATTGTAAAGGGAAAACTAATCAACCTAATTATCAATTACCTTCCACAGAATACTTCAACAGTTTTACAGGTCAGTTCTTGTAGTCTGTAGACTTTCAGCATTATATACATTGAATTGTGGGTTTTTTGAAGTTATTTACTACAACTTTTTTTTTTTCTGTTGTTGTTGGTTGGTTGGTTTTGTTTCATTTCTGTTTTTTTTTTTCTTCCCTCAGAATGCAGCAAACATATAGGAAGCCTCAAAACTGCAGACAAAGTAGCTATAGAAAAGAAGTCTATTTTCTGATTTATTTTTTGGCATGAGTACCAAGAAATCACTGTGAGTGAAATTTATTGTTCTCTGATGGGCACTCTCCAGACAATAAAGGGAATAGTTTCTATTCTGAAATCAATGTTTTCAATTTTCTGCTTCTTCTTCAAACACAAAGAACACATTTTTTTAATTCACAAAACCAATTACTAGTTATTCCTTCAATTTTGTTCATTCACTGGTACTTGCAAATAGCTCTTTGTTTTTGTTTGTTAGATTAATTTAAATGAGAGTAGCTGTTTCATTTGAAGACTTTAAGTTGCAGGTTGTCATTCTCAGGATAAAACTAAAACTCAGTAAATTGTCATGACAAAATATTTTCCATAAATAACTGCTGATAACAGGCTATGTATTAAAATTGCACTTGCTCTCAGATACATTTTTTTAAGAGACGATGCTTAGGGTGCATAAAATGGTTTAAATGGATCTGTACTAACTTAGAACAGTTGAAAAATTGGTCTATTTACAGAACATGTAGCTGAAACTAGAATGCACTCTTCACCTTTTTCCCAATGATTATTGCCTTTAATAAAGTTATTTCCACATTTCAGTTTTTCTAAAACCTCCCTCACCCTCATCAGTCCTTTAAAGACAGTAAAAGATAATTTTCCAGTTGCCTGTATTCTCATGGCCTTTGTTATTTGAACAGTTCATATGTTTGAGCAAATGGTGTGGTGGTGCAGACCCCCTTGGGCCACATTATCAGGACCAACCAAAGTTGTGTTCTTGTCTTGGGTACAAGTGCAGTGAGTTGGATGATCTGGCATTTTTTTATCTTGGTTGCAGGTACAGTGAGTTTGGACAATTGGGTATTTTCTTGTACCAGTTACAAGTACAGTGAGTTAGGATGATTAGGCATTCCCTAACGTATCTGAAACTCTTGTTACCTGGGAAACATACCTGAAACTCCTGCAACCTGGATTGTAGCCCGCTCTGGGAGGTACCAGAATTATTTGACAATACTGACCAAAGTCAGTAATCTCCTGATCTTGTAAGTCGTGATTCCGAGACTCTTTGAGCTCTCTGGAATTCCAGCGGGTTATGATCCAGTATCTCCCCCTGAGTTGGGACGCCTCTTGGGGTAGACTTAGTGAGGATATTAAAGTGTAAAGTTTTGTGACGATATTAAGTTGTAGATTTTGGGAGGATTTCATAGGTAGATTTTCTATGTCAGAGATCATCTGCTGACAAATGCCAATGAAGGAAAAGAGTAATTCACTACTACTGGACTTCTCGAGGTTTCAAAGACTGTCTGGTACCAAAAATTTATTACTTTTTGCAAAAAGAGAAGCATCTTAATCTGCTACTGTTTCTTTCCTGTGCATTTGTGAAATTTGGTAATAACCTGAAGTACATTAGAAGGGAATAAACACATGAATGTTTTCCCTTCCTGGGCTGGCAGATGTGGTTCAACAAAACCTCTTTATAATTCTCATTTGCAATGTACTGATGTTCATAGGAAGTCCCTCACTGAAACTGTGAATTTCTTACTAATCAGCAACAGGGTAAGAAAAAATGAACTGATCATCTGGAAGTCTAGCTGGAAGGGTGTTTGGCTTAACAGAGATAAAACTAGAAATTATTTGTCTTTAGTAGAGAGCAATGCATTTGTTTCTTAAGAGAGTAATAGGGCGAGATAGCTAGGTGATGAAGTAATTTGCTGAACTAGAATGTGTTTAGAGTAGCTGAGGAGTTCTTTGTTGATCAGTGACTATCAGCATGTTTGTATAAACCTTCTATGAGGCTGAGATGTTTTGATATCAAAGATTTTGATAAAGTATCTCTAAGTTCATGACATCACCAATGAAGTGGTGGGAAGTGGTATAAATGAAATGATTTACTACAGGGTGTATAAGTGTATGTATATGTACATATTTATGGTCTTAAACAAACAGGTGGATAAAACAGCTTGGATCATAGAAGAACAAGATTAGACAATTTCCTCACAACTTTCTTAAGATAAGACCTTCAACTATGTGTTTTCTAGCGCTGCAGTTTCCTGGGCAGCTGACATGATCAGATTTTGTTTGCTGAAGGAGGAAGGTCTCATCCTTCACTTCCTCCTCCTCACAGCTCCTCTCTTGTATTCCTTCTGTAAGGGAGGAAGAAGAGTTGGAAATAGGATCTCTTAGTTTTTATTATAGCAAGGTGGTAAATCAGTCGATGGCATCTAGCAGAATTATACATTTAAGATGCATGTTTGTTCTTGACTCTGACCTTTTATTTACACTTAAGAATGCCCTGGCTTTTTAAAGTAATCTTGATATGGATGGTCACAGACAGATCTAGGAGAATTATGGAACAAATCATCCTGAGTGCCATTATGCGGAACATGAGGGACACCCAGGTGATCAGGCCCAGTCAGCACGGGTTCATGAAAGGCAAGTCCTGCTTGACAAACCTGATCTCCTATGACAAAGTGACCCGCTTGGTGGGTAAGGCAAGGCTGTGGATGTTGTTTACCTGGACTTTAGTAAAGCCTTTGATACGGTTTCCCACATCATTCTCCTGGAGAAACTGGCTGCCATGGCTTGGATGGGAGTACTCTTCACTGGGTAAAAGACTGGCTAGATGGCCAGACCCAGTGGGTGGTGGTCAATGGAGTTAAATCCAGCTGGTGGCCAGTCAAAACTGGTGTTTCCCAGGGCTCAGTATTGGGGCCAGTTCTCGTTAATATCTACCAGTGATCTGGACGAGGGGGATGAGTGCACCCTCAGTAAATTTGCAGATGACACCAAGTGAGGTGGACGTGTCGACCTGCTGGAGGGTAGAAAGGCTTTGCAGAGGGATTTGGACAGGCTGGATGGATGGCCCAAGGCCAATGGGATGAGGTTCAACAAGGCCAAGTGCCGGGTCCTGCCCTTGAGTCACACCACCCCCCTGCAGCACTACAGGCTGGGGGCAGAGTGGCTGGAGCTGCCTGGCAGAAAAGGACCTAGGGGTGTTGGTCGCCTGTCGGCTGAACATGAGCCAGTAGTGTGCCCAGGTGGCCCAGGCCAACAGCATCCTGGCCTGTCTCAGAAATAGTGTGGTGAGTAGGTCTAGGGGTAGTGATTGTCCCTCTGTATTTGGAACTAGTGAGGCCGCACCTTGNAATGGTCTCAAGTTGCACTAGGGGAGGTTTAGATTAAATATTAGGAAATATTTCTAACTGAAAGGGTTATCAAGCATTGGAATGGGCTGCCCAGGGAAGTGGTTGAGTCACCATCCCTGGAGATATTTAAAAGACATGAAGATGTGGTGCTTAGGAACATGGCTTAGTAGTGGACTTGACAGTAGTAGGTTTACGGTTGGAACTGATCCTGAAGTTCTTTTCCAACATAAACAATTCTATGTTTCTGTCACTGATGAAAAATCAATCAAGCTGCCACTGCCACAATATAGATAGTACATAATAAATACAAACATGGATAGTGCACGTCTGTAGCCTTTCCCTAATCAGGACCCAGAAGAAGGAAAACGAAAGGAAGGATTTATATGGAAAAGGTCTATTCAGCCTTCCAGTTCAGGCTCAAATTTGCAAAGGGAAAATATCTATAGTGTTTAAGTCGATCACACATTATATATGATAGCTCTTCTCAAAAATTCTCAGGGTAATACCATTAACTATCCATCAGCATCTTAAGTGAACTTCAACATCCTTTAATCTCTCACTTGGTAGAATAGTGTATGACAGCATACTTTTTTTCAATGCAGAGTTTAAAAAAATTATGAGTTATGTCATATTTGAACAGTTTATTCCAGACACCTCAATGACGAGACAGCCCTTTAGAATGTTATTGAATACTAGATTAACATCCACATTTACATTTTTTTCAAATTTCAAGGTCCAGTATATATTTTACAACAAAACTGGTTTACTTATTTGTGGGATTTTGGAGTCTGGGATTTGATCTACTCTTCGCTCATGCAAAGTTTCTTGCATTGGCAGGAATAACTTGATTTACCCAAGGGTAAGGAAGAGGAACATCAGATCCATCGATTGAAGTCCTAAGTCCTGGCTTCCTTCGAGCTTAAGTTAACCATTGACTAGAGTACACGTTTGATCCAATAGAGAATAAAAGTTGTTGAATTGCTATCTTCTATACTAAATGAAAATTAATTTTGAAAATTATTTTGGCATTGTTGGCATGAAACAATATTTTAGTACAAGAAATGGCACTGTTGCCTCTTTCTCAGGGGAGCTGTCATCAGACTGATATTGAATTGTACTTCACAGCTGCAGACAGAGGACTGGCAAAAAAAAGTCTCATTGAATTTTCAAATCTCATTAGAAAACACTGAGACTGAGAAAACATCAAAGCTGATTTCAGGTAAAATCTATAGTTAATAAAAACATTGAATGCTTTCTTTCAATCTTGAAATAAAAGAAATGCCATTTACTCATTAATATTTTAAATTAGCACCCTCTCCCTGTTAAAAGGAATTCCTGGGGTCCCTATGTAATGAATCTTATAAGATAATGCTGCATGATAAAGAATTTAGAAAGCTTCTCTTCTGCCTCCTTCTCTTCTTAGCAGGTATAACCTTAATCTTAAGCTTGGACATTGACAAAAATTCCAGTCTAACTCAAACAGTTCATTGCAATATCACGTATTTTACAATATGAACAAAAATCAGTGAAGAATATAAAAATTAAACCTGATTGGTTTTATGCTTCCTGTTCTATTTGTCTTTGTACCTCCATTGTGCAGAAGTTGTATTCTTTTTTGTTTTACTATTCATGAACAAGTAGCAATGAAAATACATATTCAACAGACTGTGTGAATAAGAATTTAGGTTCATGTACAGTTGCTTCAGAGGATAAACTGGCAATGGAATTGTATCATGTTTTTAAGAGAAATCAGCAAATTTTCAATTCTAAAGAGATGAAAAGACGAAAGATAAGTGTGGTGGTATTGATTTGCTTGAAGTTTTTCTATTCATTTGCTTATAATGCAGATGTCGGAACTCAGCAAAACCAACCAAAGATGTGAAATAAAAGAAAAAATTGAGTTCTTTCTCAAAGACTTTTTACTAATCAGAAAGGTCAATATGAGCAAATTAAAATTCCTGCTCAATACAAACTTCAATCAAAAGTGTACATACAGTACAAAAAAAATATTAATGAAACTGTCAACATAAACAAAATTGAAATAGTCTTTTTTTTTTTTCTAGATCCTAGGGGTATAAAGACTTTGCATTTCTCTTTACCTTCCAGCAATCCACAGACAATAGTTATCAGCCTTTGCTGATAATTTCCTCAATATGTATTATTTGCACACTGTGAACAAGTTTTGGTGTGTTTTTTTGACATTTCATCTTCAGAATGCTTATTTTTCCTCTTTTTTTCTTTTTTAATTAAAAGGCATTTAGGTTAATATAATTGCAGAAATGGTGTGTGAAAAAAGACATGTTATGCCTGCTATAGCTCCTCATTCTTTCAGTGTTACTCTTAAAGTGTAGTACGTTTTTATTGGACTCATTCCCTAGGGTACAATGTCTTAGTTTGGATTTGTTCAGTGCAGTTCTGAAATGTCTTGAGAAACAGAATTCACATATTTTTGTATGAGAAACTAAATGAGGAAGAGTTGAGGTGCGTGCACTCAGGGAAGAAAAGATCTTTGGAGTTCCAATGGAATTGTTGGGACTTCAATCCAACACTCTCATCACAGATCTACATTTTACCTAACCCAGAATAGCGGAGAACCAGGGTGTGCATTTAAGTGTATTAACATTTTGGTTTGGATCAGAGGGGCCACCGAGGCCAAGCTGGGATGCCAGCCTCTTCATGAGCGTGGGTCAGGATCAGGCCTGGTGAGGGGATCCAGGGTCAGACATGACCCTGGCATAGGCTTCCACAACAGAGGAGCACAAGTCTTCCAGCAATTACTCATGTGGCCGTGCCACCTACCTTCATCTTGAGGATTCCTCAACAGACAAAGAGTCTTTGGGTTACTGAACAAAGCAGGGGTGAATTTTTCAGAGACATATAACATGATTGGTCCCTGTGTGGTCCCTGATGACACTGATAGTCCCTTGCCTAATGTCAAGGCGGCGTTCCATGGGGGAATGGACCTGAGCTTCTCAAAAAATATTTTATTGAAGTGTTAAGTTATTAAGCAGACATCCATCACTTAACAGGAAAATGACTGGCACGAAATGTTTGATTCTGGCAAACAAATGTTTGGCATCTTATCTTTCCAACATAAATTGAGTCACACAACCATCTTTTCTTTTCCTCGGTAAAGGTGCTTTTCATGAGATTATGATTATGTTCTTACATCAAAACTAAAGCCTTGTTCTGCTTACAGTTTTGTAAATCAGAAACATGAAATTATTGAACTATATTTGCACATTTGCAATTAGTTTTGATCACCGAGGGAAACAAAACCAGATTCATATTCTTAACTGCAGACTTGTGAATTTGTATGAAACGATGCTCTAACAAAATCCCACTAACCCTTTTTAATGAAGGTTGAGACGTGCAAGGTTTTGTTTTAAGGGCTAGTACCAAGGTAAAGGTAACCCATTATGACTAAATAAAATTCCTAGTGGAAAGTGAGAAGGTTAATATTTTCGCATTATCATCCTTATTGTTTTCAAACAAAGGCTGGGGAAAATATTGTTATTAATAAACCAATATATCCTGAGATTAAAGACTCATCTGAAAGCTCATAAAATCAATTGCAGTATGACACATTAAATTTAATGCAAATTGCATGTGGTTTTGTTGTTTATAGTTGTTTGATTTACATTTTCTTTTCTTCTTTTATATTCCTTTGAAGTAACGTCTTTGCAAGGTTCTGAGTTAAAAGCTGTTCCGCACTCATTTTTGCTGTCTTTTTCTGTGAAGAACTGACAGATGCTTTAATAAAGAATGGACAGCTGGTTTATAGACAAAAAGGCACAATCAATTTAGGCTACAGTTTAAAAGTACATAAAACAGCTGTACCCTGCTAATGAATTTTAATAGTTTTGCATCTTGTACATCATACCATTTGAAATATCCATAATTAAACGTGCATTTTGTTAATGAAATCTTTCCCTTGAATCATTAAATGGAGTAAGTTGTACTTTTTCTAAAAACTTCTCCATACGTGTTTGGATAACTACTTTGTTTTGGCTTGGGTGGTTGTTTTTATATTGTGTTTCTAAAAAGTTATTTCAACTTTCAAAATATAATTATTCTGTATTGATTTGCCTGACATACAAAATGACTTCTTTTCACTTCTGTCACTGTGTAGCAGTTGTTAGCTGTTTTCCATTCTTATGTTGCCTTTGATTTCCAGAGCAGCAGTAACTTCGTGAATCACCAAAAGGCAGTATAATAATTGAAATACATGGAGAACATACTGAGAAGAACGGATGCTAAAAAACTTCATTTTCTGTTTGCACTAATAAAGATGTGATGGTATGAAATGGACAGGAATAGCAAAATCTTTAAGCAAATCGAACAGATCATCTTAGGTACTATATTAAAGAAGATGTTTATAGTCTAAACTAAAAGCTCTTCTGCAGTGAACTCAGGTTCCAAAATTTCCTGTTACATATAGAATGAGTGAGTCTGGCACCATCAGGGAGAAACACATATAGACTATATCTCGACTGTATGTCGTATGTATGATTGCAGCAAAGGTAGAGGTAGACAAATTGGCACTAGAAAGCAGTTAACGGTTGTGATATAGTGGCCATGATCTTTTGGCAGAGACAGTTCAGGTTGTCCCATACCTTGAATATTTCTTTGAAAGCTGAGAGAGTTATGTCCCTATCATGGATGTCGTTGCTAGATAAAGCATGTTCAGGTAACCTGAGACTCCATACTTGCTACTAAGCAGAAATAAATATAGAAGTGACCATCCTTTAACCATAATGACCCAGCTGGGTGAAAAACTGGAAAGAAGCTGTGTTCGGATCAACTTTTCTTCCTGATTATAGGCACTTCTTAATCAGCTGCTGAACTGGATGCCCATTTCTCTTTCAGTGCCACCAGGAAAGTGTAGCAAGCAATATGCTTGCAGTCCTTAGATACCCCTTTATTGTTTTTCCCTTTGTGTACCGGGAAAGATCACGGAGAGGATCATCTTGAGTGAGGTCTCACAGCAAGTGCAGGACAGCCAAGGGATCAGGGCCAGCCAGCATGGGTTTATGAAAGGGAGGCTTGGCTTAACCAACTTGATCTCTTTCTATGACCATGTGACCTGCCTTCTCGATGCGGGGAAGGCTGTTGATGTTGTCTACCTGGATTTTGGTAAGGCCTTTAGCACCGTCCCCCACAGCCTTCTCCTGGAGAAGATGGAGAATCATGGCTTAGACAAGTGTACCCTTCACTGGGTTAAAAACTGGCTGGAAGGCCATGCCCAGCGAGTTGTGATTAATGGGGTGAAATCTGGTTGGCTATCGGTCACCAGTGGTGTCCCGCCCGGCTCAGTTTTGCGGCCAGTCTTGTTTAATATCTTTATTGGTGATCTGGATAAGGGGATTGAGTGCACCCTCAGTAAGTTCGCAGATGTCACCAAACTAGGTGGGAGTGTTGATCTGCTTG
>VXAK01020426.1:0-33458 GCA_013399435.1 Arenaria interpres | reverse complement strand
TTAGTTTGGAGAAGAGGAGGCTGAGGGGAGACCTCATTGCCCTCTACAACTCCCTGAAAGGAAGTTGGAGAGAGGTGGGGGTTGGCCTCTTCTCCCAAGGGAATAATGACAGGAGCAGAGGAAATGGTCTGAAGTTGCGGCAGGGGAGGTTTAGATTAGATATAGGGAAGAATGACTTTCCTGAGAGTGTGGTCAGGCACTGGAACGGCCTGCCCAGGGAGGTGGTGGAGTCACCATCCCTGGAGGTATTTAAGAAACATGTAGGTGTGGCACTTCAGGGCATGCTCTAGTGCCCAAGATTGTTGGTTTTTGTCTGTCTGTGGGTGGGTGTGGGGGGTGTGTGTGTTGGTTTGTGGCTGGGTTTGTTGTTTGGTTTTGGGTTTTTTTTTGGGTTTTTTTGTTTGTTTGGGTTTTTTTTGTGGTTGGACTCGATGATCTCAAAGGTCCCTTCCAACCATGAATATTCTGTGTCCCTGTCTGTCTCTCCATGCCATCCATATCTTTTCCTTGTACAATACATCAATCCCCTCCTGCAGTGGTTTAGGACCCACATATACCCTTTCCCCTCTTTACAGAGACTACCTTCTGGCAACATAGTCTTTCACCTAGGGAGATCCAGCATTTGGTCTCTACTTATCTCAGTTGTGGCAGTCTGTCAAGCATCCCAACAGAATTTTGTTAGATCTAACAATCAGAACTTTAAAGTCCACTCAAGAAAACAAACAAACAAACAAATTAACTAACTTCCAGTTTTTATACTGTTTGTCTCCAGATAAAGATACATTACTTCTGAAACTCATTTGGAAATGTATGAAATCAATTAATTTAATTTTGAAACTAAGAATAATGGATGATTGTAACTGAGTCTGCTGTATGAAAAATGGAATTTCATGACCGGACCACTGCTTGGATGTAAAGTGGATAAGCATGTCATGATCATTATCGTTTCTCATTAGCTGGGAAAGTAACGACTCCAAAATCACTAAAATTACTGGCAAATGGCACTCTGTCATCTTCAGCATTACCATACCTTCAATATTCTCTGCATTATCACCTATTTATTGTTTTATGTCCAGCTTGACAGAGTGGAAGGTTTAAATGATGGTTTTATCCCTGTTAGTGTTCCAGATAAGGTCAGGACTGCACTTTGGAACCAAATCTCCAATCATTCCTATGTATCATGCTTTGCTTTACATCAGTTTCAGAGCATGTAAATCTGATGTCTTTGAAGTGAAGCTGAGCCACAAGGATGACCCTGAGAGCACACTTAATGAACTCCAGACAAAAAACATTCATTCTATGTCGCCACAATATTTTCAGAGAGAACCTCCATAAAAGACATGCAGTATGGAAATCTGGTCTTCAGGACCAACTGGCTTGCTTTAGAGCTCCATTTTGGTTGTACCACATTGTGTGTTAATCTGTATGTAAGTGAACTCAGCTCAAATCCGAACTATGGTCTAGGTCATGGGTGGTGAGCATATTGAGGAGTATGGATGGGTTAGTGTGGAGTCAAGGGCATGGGCTAAGTATGCGTATGACTACATTTATTCAGTCAAAATCTGCCCCTGCTTGTCTCAGTATGTGAGCATAACACTTTCTTTCTTAGGGTCTTCTGAGCTTTTCTTGATGAGAAAGGAGAGTTATAATGTCTTCATCCTTCCCAGGCTGGTATCTAAACGGTTTTATCCACTGCAAATTTGAAAGTCTCTGAGTCCTTGCTGATACAGGAAACCAACTGGTAACCACCAATTGAAGGACAGAAATAACCATTGTAAACTATCCGCAGATTCTAGGATTGCATTTATATTTTTCATTAATTAAAATTACGTAGTATATACGGTATTTATGATAGAGTTTGAAAAAATCTCACAAGCTTAGGACAGCCCGACCATGACATCTGTCTCTGCAGGTCAATTCTGTATTCAGTTCTGTGCAGCAACGTAGCTTTAACTAGTAGAACAAAATAAAAACAATTGTGCCCAACCTATATAAGGCAGTGGGGGTCATGAGTCTAAGGAATCTCATTTCCAGGGAAATGAAAGTCTGAACTTCCACAGGTAAAGCAGTGAACTGACCCAGGGAAAGGAAACAGTGCAGGATTGGTACCTAGGTTTAGCTTAGCACTGGATGCTAAAAATAAAGGAATGAATACAGTTATGGCTTTATGACATACTATAGTTCCCTCTGCCTTCCAAATTAGCCCCTTTTTGTTCTACAAGCAATAAATTACCAGCCTTTTTATCGCTTTCTCATAATTGACGACCTTATCACATATCCTCTTGCTAATATTCTCTAACTCCACAGGTACCAAGCAACTTTTCTTCCATGCAGTTTGTACCCAATGTTTTCCATCAGTCCTTAGTTTGGAAAGACATTGGACAGTTTTCAAGTCTGAAGAATGGTTTCTGTTTCAGCAAACTTGTCTGAATTTTACCCAGCAACTTCAGATGGTCTAATGACTGCTATTAATTAAATTATTATTTATATTATTTATTATATTATATTATTACCTTATTAATTGAATAACTTCCTGACAAATCTTGCCTTATTTCAAAAGAAGGGGCAGAAGTGTCTCATGTTGGCACAGGTGGTAATGCTGAAAATTGTATGTGTGCTGAATATTGATGATTAGCTTTGATGAATTGTTAAATTTCACAAAGTTTATTGCTACCTTGTAGTTCCTACATTTCTTCATAACTCATAAATGATCTTTCAAGTCTCTGGTGCTAGCTGTTATGAAAACGGAGGGAATTGGCCTATTAAGAAGAGTTTAACTCTTATCAGCTTAAAAAGTATTAAATGTACCAGACAACAGAGGAAAGCAGAGAGATTGGCATCAGACTTCTAGAAATCAGTCTCAAGATTAAATCTTTTGTTACTACCACTTTTTTTTTGTCGACACATCTCCATGACTACAAAGAAATTGAAGTGTCCTGTTTTTCAAGGACCTTTCCCTTTATCCTCCAATGGAATGGATTTTCCCAAATCTTCAGGTCTTTCTACCAATGATATGTCCCCTATAAAAAAAATAATTCCTTATATGTAAATTCTGGTGAGAGAAGAAAACAGGTTTTCTAATAAATCATCCATTGTACCTTATCATCCCAGAGAAAAGTCAGAAGATGTGGTAGGAAAGGTACCTATACTATTTTCCTATTTCCTTCCATTCTCTTAAGGTTCCTAATTATGAAGACTTAGAAAGCGAAGTTTCTTGTGTCAGATAGAGTTGGTCGTTGAATGTGTGATTTGGCAAAATGTGAAATGTGTCAGCTGTGTGCTAACTTGTCAATAATTGTTTTATATCCATCAAATATCAGCTACCCTCAGGAAGAGCGTCCAGGCTGTGGTTCCTATATAAACAAAACCATCTCTGTATAGTTCCAAGTCCTTTAAGACTAAGATTTAAGAGTCAATTTCTTTGTTGGCTAGCTATACAGTGCTCCTTATGTGATGTCAATTCAGAGTAATAGCGAGCTTAGTTTTTTGGAGGTATCCAGCTCTTCCCAGGCGTTTAGCTAGGGCAGTGAATTGTACTTCAGTGATACTTGAGTGTCTGGTTTGTTAGTCTCTTCCTCCTGCTCTGCAGGTAGGTTCTGACCTTAGGTGCCCAGTACAGAGTTTCAGTCTCTGCTCTTGGTAAGGAAGTCTTTTATCTGTGTACCATAGCTAAGATTATCATGCTGAAACCCAAAGTAATCCATTGGATATAGTTTGGAATAGTTATGTTGTAGGTATGTGTTGAAAATGTGAAGTAGAAAGTTGAACTGAGCAGTGTTTAATGAATATCTTAATAAATATCATGTTAAATACTGCAGTTAATATGTTTGAGTAAGCTGATTTTAAAGCTGGCTTTTAATGAATTGGAGAAATCACAGATTTATCATAAAAAAATGAAACTATTAATTTGCATTAGCTATCAAATTAACAATCATATATATATACGCCTTCTGATTTTATTGAAACACAGCTGTGTGCTTCAGATGTGACAACAGTGAAAAAATAGGAAAAATAAGTGCCTGCTGAGAAATGAGTGAAAGCCATTACTTTTCCCAAATAGAAGATCATCATGTCCTTTCTAACATCAATGAATTGAGAAAACTACATTTCTCAACAACTTCTTTAATCCCCAGGAGATGCAACCCCTGAATCCAGTTTAATAAAAAGCTGCAAGCACAGAATGTTATATTGCGTTATACAATCAATGTAAGGGAAGGTATTAACGTAGGGACACCTCATATTCTTGCAGAAACCATAAGCAAAATTTCTGCAGCTAATCAACTACTCAAATAGAATTTTAAAATGCAGATTCCATCTGGTCTTAAAATTAACACTGCTGGAAGAAAGAACATTGAATAGGCTTCAAGCATGTCATTAACAACAAGTAAAGCGGTATAGCTAAGGGATATTTAAAAATCAATTTCTCAATGACATTCCAGGGAATTTATCTACTGTAAATTACAAAACATCATCCCTCTGTGGGCCAGCTCAAACTCACATGAGAGTCTTCTAAGAGAAAAAGAAAACTCAGTTTGCTGTTTCAATTCCTGCAAATAAATTATAAGTAGCTCATAATCATACCTTTTAAAGACAGGAATATCAATAGTACACATGTACTCCATAATAGAGTCTCATAGCAAACATTGTGCATGAATTTGAGAGAAAAATCCAGTTTTATAATTTCATGCATGTGTGGGTTGACCTTGGCTTGCCCACCAAAGCTCCTCTGTCATTCTTCTTCCTCAGCTGAACATGGGAAAATAGAGAAATGGGAAATAGAGAAAATACAATGAAAGGCTCGTGCATCAAAATAAGGACCATCACGGGCAAAACAGACTTGACTTGGGGAAGTTACTTTAATTTATTACCAATGCAACCAGAGTAAGGTAATGAGAAATAAAAACTAAATTTTAAACACACACACAAACGCGCACACATATGCCCTTCTTCCTGGGCTCAACTTTACTCCCAAATTCTCTACCTCCTTCCCCTAAGAGGCACAGAGGGAAGAGGAATGGGGGTTGTAGTTAATTCATCACACATTGCTTCTGCTGTTCCTTCCTCCTCAGAGGGAGGACTCCTCACAGTCTTCCACTGCTCCAGTATGGGGTCCTTCCATGGGAAACAGTTCTCCATGAACTTCTCCCACTGGAGTTCTTCCACAGGGTTCAGTCCATCAGGAATGGACTCCTTCTGTGTGTGTCCCCCACGGGGTCAGAAGTCCTGCCTGCAAACCTGCTCCAGACCAGTCTTCCTATGGGGTCACAGCCTCCTTTGGGCATCTACTTGCCCTGGCATGGGGTCCTCCGTAGGCTGCAGGTGAATCTCTGCTCCATCGGTAGCCTCCACAGGCTGTAAGGGGGCAGTCTGCCTCACCATGGTCTTCACCATGAGACGCAGGGGAATCTCTGCTCCAGCACCTGGAGCACCTCCTCTCCTCCTTCTTCACTGACCTTGGTGTCTGCAGAGTTGTTGCTTTCACATATTCTCACTCTTCTTACCTGGATTCTGCTGCATAAGTTTGGGGTTTTTTTCTCCTTCTTAAATCTGTTATGACAGAAGCGCTACCACTGTCACTGATAGGCTCAGCCTTGGCTAGTGGTGGGTCCGTCTCGAAGCTGGCTGGCATTGGGTCTATTAGAAGCAGGGGAAACTTCTAGCACCTTCTCACAGAACCCATTCTTGTAGTCCCCCTGCTACCAAAACCTTGCCACTAAAACCCAATACAATACAAAAAGATTTTTCTTGGTTTAGTTCTGAATAATCTAAGAGTCTTTATGGCTTGGCGTACTGAATCAACCCATGATGGCAAGACTATACAATGTAAGAATATTAAACTTGTTTACTTAGTTGTTTAAGTGAAAGGATAGTGGCTTGTAAAACCTAAGCTAAGTATTGTTCCTTCCATTTCTGCCCTCTGTAAGAAACAAGAGAGTATCTTCTGGGGGTAATTTCCTTGCTTGTAAATTAGAAGACAGAGATGCAGATGATTCTCCAAAAATAAGATGCAGGAGAACTGTACTAGGTCTACATCTCCCAAGTAAATGTAATGCAGCACATTTGTAGAGAGTGTGGGCTGTTTTAAAGGGTACTGTGAAAATACAGGCTGCAGAGGGTTTTGACCATAAGAGATACATTAAGATAAGAATAATAGGCTGGAGTCTCAAGGCACAGAAAAGAAAGAAGCTTGAAGCAACAGAAACATGCTTAAGTCCTCAAAGTTAACCAAGTACTCAGTTTTTATTCCATTCTAGAGTAGGCACCTGAAGATCTAGGCAAAACTGACATCAGGATCAGAAATCAATGGGTAAGTAAGTTTTGGTTTGTTTTTTTTTCCTTTCCATCTGCATTTGGGAAAGATAAGGAAATTAGCTGTGCACTGAGAAACTGAAGGTTTTTCTGCTGATGTGATAGGATCTATCCGCTGTCTTACCTGTAATATCTCCGTCAGTGTGCCCATCATTCTGCCTTAGAACATATACCCTCGAGATATGAAATTTGTTTTTTCTTTTGTTTCCATAGAGTACCAGCTATGATGCTTTGGTCCTGGACAAGATACAATGTGCTGGTATGCCACTGATATAATCTGGGCCTGTGGAGGCTCAGATTGTAAGGAGGCTTCAGTTTCTTGGAGGAAGTCCAGAGTGTGAAGTTCAGCCTGTGGAAGCTTCCATGAACCCTGAGCTCCCACTGAAAAATGGCTTGAATTTGTTGGGATGGTTTTGAATTTTTCTCAGCCTGAATTTCAGTAAGAGGATACTTGATATGCTTGGTACAGGGAGATGCAGTTGTGATGACTCTGAAGAACAAAGAGGTTGGGGAATCCCACCCCCATACCTTCTTCTATCACACATTAATGATGCACATCATTCCTCCCCTCAAAAGGAGCTGGTCCCTTAAAAACATCGGGGAACTGCACTATGATGACTGGTCCATTTAGAGATGGCTATGTAGAGGCTTACATTAATGGCATTATCTGACGGCTTTCCACCTCATAGCCGTCCTCTCCTATCTAATCTTTTGATCTCTTTGCACAGCTAAATGTGTCATGCCTTTTATTTATATCTAATCCAGAGATGACCTTGAACAGCAGCAGAGAGAACACAACACTCTGGAAAACTGAATTGAAAACTTCTCTTCTGAGGACTACCCAGAAACGGGGTCTGGAGAGATACCTTATTTATTTTTTAAAGCTGTGAAGTCCTTCAGAATAAAAACTCTAGTGGGCCTGCTTCTAGAAATTTTGAGGCTACTACTTTAAAGCATTACCACTAGTAACAATGAGAATGGTTGTGAAATGGGCTGTTAACACCAAAGAATTGTCAAAGAATTTTAGAATCAGTGTATTCTCATTATAGAAATGTATGGACAATATAAATATTTTTATCAGTGCCATTTAGCTACATTGTATATTACTAACTAAAAGCAATTTTTGCCTTTATTTTAATAGATACTATTAACCTTTTTTCAATGATTGGTATTGATTTTCCTCTGCAGATAAATCCAAGATGTGTTTCAAAGTTGTATTATTGATTTAACTTAATATGAAAAGCTTTGTCCATACATACAATGTGCAATTAATTGCTCAAGGGTGTTCCACATAAGTTATGGTTTGGACTTATCAAGACGTGATTACAAATGCAATGTTAGTTCTTACTTTGCTATTGCATATGAATGTATGTTTAACAGAAAAAACACTAACACTATTGAAATTAATGTTTAAATCATCAATGATTTTCATAGCATAGGATTTAATGTGCTTTATTTTAAAAATTTCATTACTATATGTGGTGTTTAGTAAGAAATATTTTAATTTCAACATCAGATTGAAACCTATATTATCACTAATACTTGCAAGAAAAAATGAAATGCAAGTAGTCTTAGAGAAAGACCAAATAAAAAAAGCCAACTTCAACCATTAGTTAGTTTACAATAAGAATATTCCATATTGACATTCCTAGTCGAACTTACAACTCTTAAACTAAAACCAGTTTCAATGTTTTGCTTCTTTTTTCGTGTGTGCAAGAAAGTTATCATTAATTTTATCTCCACCTCAGTTTTTATTACTTGCTTGTGTTCTATAAAAAAAAAGTTTTAGTTGGCATGTAGAAATTTTTAATATAATACCCAAATATGTCTGGTTGAATGTCTGCAATATTGGATAGGTATAGATGGGTATCTTTGAACTACCTAGTTTTCCCTTACACGTTGTCAGGAATATGTAAAAAGATGTTTAGAGGCGTTTTCATAAGAAGCTATTTTGGAAGGCTCGAAGTCTGTGTTATCTACCAACTTGTTCATAGTTACCAAAAAGAAGAGAGAGGCTCAGTGACACTTTGGACATATTCCATTATCCTTTTATTGTCAGGCTAATATTAGAAACAGAAATGCATTTGCCAAGTGTCTTTCAAGCTGCATTTATCTGCCTTTACCTCTCTTCCTAGGTAAGGCTATTTTTTTCCTTCAATAAGCCATTCCTAACAGCTAGAAAAGGGTGTAGAAGGAGATTAAAACAAGGAAAATGAGCTGAAAACTCAAGTGCATTTTCTCTAAAGGCTTTTTCAATCTGATTTTATCAGTCACAGGAAGCAGCAAAACAGATGAGATTTCTCTCTTCTTCCTTGAAGTTGGGCCACAGTTAATAGACGAGTCCACAGTCCAGTAGATCTCAGAGTGACAATATTTTTGTCTAAGGTATAACCTTCATTTTTCTTCTGTAAATGTCATCTTACTTCTTTTAGTCACATCATTTTGTGACTCATTAAAATAATTATCTTACAAGAATAACATTGCTGAGTGTTTTTAGACCTTTTTCTTTATTTTTCCCTTAAAAAAATACATTACTCCTTCATTTGTGGCCAGTCCAACAAAGAACATATGATAAGGCTGAATATGGAACCATATGAGTAGGACGGTTAACAATGTCGGTCAATGATTGCAATGAAGTATGCAATACACATACATCTTAAAACAGTTTTGCATTTTTAAGGCTGCTATCGGTATCCTTAACTAACTTGCCATCCTTATGCTTATTATCATTACTCATATAGATGTCTCTCCAACAGAGTATTTCAGGTAATGTTACACTCACAAGTTGTTGAGTCAGTCCAGATGTGGTCACAACAGAGTTATATACACGTTACTTGTCTGATATTTGTATGCACCTTTTGGCTGTCTTAAATGTAGATTCCCACAGTCATTTTCATCTAAATATATAAGTATTTATTTGGGTTCTTTTGAAATTTATCATTTGTGTTTTCAATTAATATTCTTCCTAATATTCCCAGCAATCTGCAGTGGGTTTGGTTTGTTATGCCTATGAAAATGTTCTTAGTAAGTAATTTTTAACTCATAGCACCCTGCCCAGAAAACTCTCAGGAAAATGAAGTCTATCAAATGCAGGATCTATTGAGAAAAAATGGTTATCTGTCATCAATACATTCAAAAGTCATATGACCTGCGGTTATTTTTAGGCAAAGTAACTTATAGTTTGGCTAAAGGCAAAATAACACCTTATTTCAGGAAGGTCTAAACAATAAAAAGGTCTAAATAATCAAGATTTCCAACTACTTCCAAGCTTGCAAGATAAAACCTTTTACTCAAGATTAAAATATGGATGGGACAACTTTTCTGATTTAGGGTAAAATCCCCAATCTATGAAGCTTTAGCTCAAGACACAATTGAAACTTCTGAGTTCTGTAACATTTTGGTTAACTTTGGTGTATTTCTATTTGAGTGTCTGTAACTCAATTTCTGAATAGGAATGAGAATGCTAAGATATTCAAAGAAAGACTAGGATCTCTGGTCTATTTCTTTCAAAGTGAAAAACTTAGAGGTTTTGGGTATATATCCAGAATCCTCAATTTTTCTCTTCATAGTACAGAATTTATCATCCAAGCACTTTGAAATGTGTCCATCAATAGTTCAACTCTTCTAAAAACCGCTTCTAAAAACCAACTTGTTTTCTGTAACTCAGCTGAACTGGAGCTCACTGTGGCTCAACATTTGTCTGTACATTTCATAAAATCATAGAATGGTTAGAATTGGAAGGGACCTTGAATATTATCTAGTTCCAACCCCCCTGCCCTGGGCAGGGACACCTCCCACCAGACCATGTTGCTCAAAGCCCCATCCAGGCTGGCCTTGAACACCTCCAGGGATGGGGCAGCCACAGCTTCTCTGGGTAACCAGTGCCAGTGTCTCACCACCCTTATATCCTGATACCTGATCTAAACCTTCCCTCTTTATTTTTGCCACCTACTAGATGTAGTAAATTCAAGCTGTATAGACCCTGACATGCTGACTTGACTTCCCAGCTTATCTCAGACCTGTCTCATCACCAGGGACTTGCCTGGGGATCTCTGGGCTGTGACCAACCCTGGTTACCATCACTGGAGCTGCCCTGCTCTCCTTCCTTGGGCATTGTGGGACTGTCCCCTTGCTGATGAGCACAGTGACGTGCCTGCCACCTCACTGTCACTCCAACTCCCAACCCGTTTTCCCTGGGGAGCAGCCCGCTCTTGCTGCTTCTTAACAGACACCTCTCAGACTTTAATTTGTCTGCAAAATTATGCTCTTCTTGTCAAAAGAGGAAATTCTGTTATTTGCATAGATTCCTGGGAATGAGCAATCAGGGTATAGTTGTCAACAGACAACAAACACTCTTGTTTCTCACAACAATGGCATTTAACATCTCTCCATCAAGCCCTGAATCTAATCTGGATTCCTGAAGCACATAGGAATCAGCTGAGAGTAGTGTGAAAAACTATATACTAAACAGTGTTGATGAGATGGCACAAGCTTGTGTTACTTGAGGAAGTGAATTGAAAGCATTTAAACTTGCTCCAGTCCTGCCTTCATTCCACTAAAATTGTCTGAGCCTCAGAATGAAATTGTCTGAGCAGCTCATCCTAAAGCTGAGATCCTGCCAGTAGTGTCAAACTTTACTGTCAGGTCAAAAAAGATGGATAAGATGCAAGAGACCTCTCTATATTTCTGTTCTACGTGTTAGCCAAAAAAAATTAAGCTTGTTGTTAATTTCGTTCTCTGAAACAAAAGTTGCTGCCAGGCAAAACTCTCTGTTATATGGCTAAGTAAGGCAGCTAAATACAGACCTTGCAGTAATAGTGCCAAAAATTTCTGATAGAATTCTTCAATGAGGGAAGTGTATGAAATGACTATCCATCTTCTTATACAGATGGACAAAGAGACAAAGTTTATAGTCTTGGGGAAACATTACTTTATCTCACATAAGCAGAAGGATCTTTCTAAGGATTAGGAAGCCTCAAACCTTCAAGAGTCACAACTGAAATGAAAGTAAGTACTTTGTCAGTACCTGGATTTCTAGTGATAGCCAGAGTGAACTGATGGGCTGTGAAGGCAGGTGTTCAGTAGCCTTGTAGCTGATGGTGGATTGTTTACTGAATAAAAATTTAAATGCTGACATTTAGTTTCAAGAACTCAGTTCTTTCCAGACAGAAAGGTAATCTGTCCAAAATTCACACCAGGGGTGGAACTGCCATTGGGAGAACCAAACTGTGCTTTATAGCACCATTAGACTTTATGCCATTTTGATTGAATTGTTATCACAGCTCATCTGTTTTCTTTTCATCCAGGCACCATGCATAACTTCAATTTATGCTTAAGATTGTAAAGATTTTTCCAAGATGCTGATACTCTGTAAACTATTTAAGATTAATATAAGCAATATTTTCCATCAAGCAATTTCCTGCTAACTATCTCTTAGAACTGGTCTTTATATTTCCAGGTCATTGGGTTCAAAACACTTTTGAAAGCACTTTTAAAGTGATTAAATATTGCCAGAAGTTATATTAGTGATAATTCAGCTTGCATTACAGTGCTTTGCCACTTAGAAAATTTGTTGTAATTTAACTTCTTCAAAGGCTTTTTCCTAAGTTCTAGCCCAGAGAAGATGATAGGCAGAGAGGCTGAATTTTGAATAGGCAAAAGAATAGTCTACTCAACATTAAATTCCTCTTCTAAACCAGGTGGTGTTGATGTTTCTGCCTTACAGTGATTAATTAAATATCAGTATTTGGATCTGAGGTGTAACCAAGTTTCATTTTTTTCTTATTTAAGTGATGAAAGATAGTCTTTACAGTAAAATTGTGTTCATCAGCTTTCCTGAAATAATAAAATATTGTCGTTTCTTCTTCTGTGTCCATTCTCCTCAGTAATATTCTGACAGGCATCCCGGTCACCATGAACACTGGAGACATCTGGAATTGGTTTGTATCCTACCCTGGCCCCAAAAGATTGTGTATTGCACTTGTTTGTACAATTTGATTTGATCTCAAGAGGATTTCTCATGACACTTGAGAAGTCACTAAAGCTAAGATTTCCAGACAAGCTAGTTTATTGACAATAATAGACCAAAGAGTAAACAGTGTAATTTGTAATGACAATATATAACAAAAATATAGCTGATCAAGGAGGTATTGATTCATTGCTACTTCAGTTGCCCATATGCAATTTTTTTGCAGTTCTATTCCCTGCATACTATCACTGTCTGCTTTCCTATGTGTCTATTATCACAGGATACAGAAGTAATGATAGAGGTGTGAGATGCTATGAAATCTGACAACACATAAATTACTTTCTAGGGAGGATTATTTGATGAATAGACCTATCTGAGGGAAACTTGGCTGTGGTGGGTAGGCGTATGTCAGCCCTACCAGTTACAATGACTTAAGCTGCCCACAAGACTTTGCCATAGAACATTTCCTCGGTGAGAAAATGAACATAATCTTTCAATTAATTACAGCTGACTACCAGAAGCTGGGTGCTTCAAGTTTGAGACTCCCAGAGTTACCTGCTTCACCCTGTGAAACAATTCAAAGGCAGGATACGGCGGTCATCTGTGACTGAATGTTTTAGAGTAGCAAGGAAAATAAAACCCCTTATTTTCATTGCATACAAATCTTTATATAAGTATTGGTAAGAAGTAGATGTCCATAGATGACATGCTTGGGGAGTTGGCCAGGGAGGCAGGAATCTGCTATCACTGCTCAGGATGGGCTGGGCAACCAATTCACCAGGTGGTGAGAGTGACTTGTGTCGTATTACTTCATCCTTTTACCAGTATTCTTTTACCTTTTCTTTTACCAGTATTCTTATTGTTATTTTCCTTTTCCATTATTGTTCTATGAAACTGTCTTTATCTCAACCCATGAGTTTTGGTTTCTTCTTTTCCCCTCATTTTCCCCCTCTTCTCCCTACCCCTTGTGTGTGTCTGTGTGTGTTGAGGTGCGGGGTGTGGAGAATTGAGCAAGCAACTGCATGGTCCTAGCTGCCAGCTGGGGTTAAACCACAACAGCTTGTAAGTACAGTACATTAACTGCATGTGAAATACAAACTAAATATTGCGTGGGTTGTTATAAACAGTGAAAATTATTAAACAAATTGTCTGTAAATTAAAGCACTCTCTATAAGAGTGTTACTTCCAAAGATCTTTTTTCTTCCTTCGCATTTAAATCCAGACAACTAGGAACAGAAAGCATACAGTTCTAGAGGTAAAATTCATGACCCTGGAAGCTTGAAAAAGAAGTGAATGTTCTCTCTCAAACCACTTATAATTCAAGCCCAAGCCACATATGATGCCAAAATGCATTCATGATGAAATCACATTATCATAATGTGATCTTTCCTTTTCTTTTTTATGCTCTTTAATCAATATTTGAATAACTGTCAATGATGGTGTTCACATTTTTATTAGGATTTAGAATTTGCTTCCCATTAAGATGAGTGAAGGAACCATTTCTTTCAATGTCTTTGCTCTAATTTAGTGAAAAAGCTGCACCATTCTATGCTTAATTCACATCACAGAGATTATTTTTTTACAGCCATAACAGTCAGAATCTTAATTTATTTCGTATGAAACTTGAACGTTTAGGAGTGACTCTCTTGGCCATATGAATCAAACTTAACTTGTCTGGTCCTGTGGGACCAAGTCATGCCTTGGTACATAAAAGGAGCTAGTATTTACATCTCAGTTAGGGACCCCTTGGACCAATTTGGTAAGGAAAGAACAACCAGGAATTTTTTGTGTTTTACAGAAGTGATTAAACTAGACCAAAAAAATGTATTAATGTTGTAATTTGACATTAAGCTGTTTAGGTAGAGTAGAGGAGATATAAGTTCCAGTTTCTACTCTAAAGATTATTGTAATATTTAGCCTACATTTACTTGATGTTTCTTCCTGTAAGAATTTGTCAATTTACAGGATGGTATCTGTGTTGTTTTTCTGGCACTGAGATTATTAAATACATTAAACAAAATGTAACAACTTCCACAGGGAGGGAGTTCTTCCTTTACGGCAACCAAAATATCCCAGAGCTTGAGACATATAACCTTGGACCATGTATAATGAAATGCAAAGCATATCTGACGCATCTTGGAAAAGGCTCAACAGCTGAGCTTTTAAAATAAAAAAAATTCAATTCTATCTCGTATTCTGTAGGAAAGTAGTCACTGCTATTTTTTTTCCTAATAAGAGGATATCTGAATTCCAAGTTAGGATGGTAACCATTGCTAGAGCTGAGGAAGAACAGTGAGTACAAGAATAATGAAAAGTTTCTCATTTCAGCTTCTCATCTCAGCCAAAGATTTTAGTTTCCCTTCCCTGGTGGATCATGTCTAGTAGTGGGCATGGACAAACAGTGCTTAATATGGGATATACATACCTCTGTGCAGTGCTGTCAAGACAGAAGCAATTTCTAATACAGATGGAAGCAGAACCTTAACAATGACAAAACATCAGCACTTGTGCAGGTTATGAACCTGCCAAATTAGACAGCAGCTGGAAAAATGGCTTTAAAGATTCATTTTATGGACTTAAGCATCGAAAGTGGAAGTTAGTCTGACTTCAGGGCTTACTATTTCTATAAGACAATCTTTTTCCCTCTCTGTAGGTATAGCAAAACACCCCCAAATCGCTCCAAACATAAGCTAAACTTTTGTTTACTTTTGACCAAGATCATCTGAGTAGCTTACTTCTAATGTGGAAGCTGAAACTAAGAATATCCAACCCGGTGAAAAAAATTCCACCACTCTATAAAAATTACATCATAACACTGATTTATTTTCAGTTATGAGACCCACATCACAGTTTTTTTTTCTTGTACCTGTTGTTGTACAATAAGAAAACATCTATGGAGAGGTGAACCGTAAGCAGTAAGCTCTAGAAACTTTTCAGACACCGCAGTCTGAAGGACCACGAAGAAACTTGAATGCCATATAACCTTTCTGTTTTCCAAAGTATTGAACATTTCATAAAAGGGTGACTGCTCTTAAGGAAAAAAAATTACAAAACCAATGAAGTGCTGTTACAAAAATCTATATGATATACTTGTGAAAGTGCACCTCATTATGGAATATGACAGATAATTCTTCAGTGGAAAAGGCACTGCTGTGGACTCTGTGAAGATATATGGATTGCATAGACCAAAGGGAAATTTTATGTGGGATGAATCCTTCCAACAAATACAGTCTATGCTTTGCTCTTTCTCCCGTGAAAGGTTCTGTAACAATGAGGTTTTTGAAGTAAGCTATTTGTGTGGGGATGGCTTTAAATGCTGAACTTTGTACATTATGTGAAACATTTAAATCCCTCCCTGCCTTGATCGATTGAAGACCACAGCTATCTTGCTCTCTTTCTAACCAAATGGTTTATACGGTTAAGTTTATTTGAAAGTACATTATGTATCTCCATATTTGAGATGAATTTATGAAAGAGAGAAGGGATTTAAGAGGATTTTCCAGACTAGCAGAACAGGAAACCAATAAGTGTGTGGTTTATTTTACAAAACATATGAGTAACGCTACTGTTTTCCATTTGTTTTTAGCTATTTATTTTGGAGAGTAAATACTAAAAATATTAGGCTTGAACCATAAGCTGCAGTTTAAAACTAGGCTGAAATACAAATGCTCAATTTTTAAAGTTTGTCAACTAAACATTTTAAAGTGCACACTACTTAGTGCAGCACATTTAGGAAGAGAAAGAATTATACAGGATTAATGAACTCTATTAGCTATAACTAAATTAGCTATGGCTATTGCAGTAGTAACTATAATATCAAACCCAATTTTTGTTTGTTATTGGAAAGAAGACATTGAGTTTCTTGTGAAATAGAACTCATAAAAACATAGTTCAATAGAGCATTTGGCCAGGTTCTCACATAAACAAATAGAAGGCTCTAAGACAAATAATGAAATTATGTTTTATGAATCTTCTGGAATAAACAGAAATCAGACAAAGAGAAGTCAATCAGTCTAGAAATGCCATAAGTAGAATTCTACTGTTTGGAAGTTTTAAGTTTTTCTCAGATTCCAGGTTTTACAGAAAGATGATGACTTTTTGTGGCTCTTCTCCAAGTCTAGTCTATCAATATATAAATGACTGTATATTGGTTTCATCAATCATCATGCAACACAAGATTATAGCATTTAAACTATAAAACAGCACTCTGCAAAAACTTTTACTTGGAAAGTGAAACAATTTTTGAACTATTTCTCCTGAATTCAAGATCATATATTATCCAGACATCTACTTATCTGTCTTCTGGTGGTTAATCATACAGTTCATTCCCTGGTTTATGGCAATTATAACTCACTCTATAGTGCAAAAATGCAGTTTCATCTGGAGTGTTTCTGACTGTTAGGAGAACACCTGATTTGCTATGAATACATGCAAGACTGAAGTGTAACGTATATATTAAATAAATATAAAGAATTTAAAATAAAAAACTACAGTAAAATATAGGAAGCATGAAATTTATTAATTTTAATTATACATGCAAGGAAAAAAGGAGCACTCTCAAGAACCTTCATGAAAATACATAATTTCATCAATTTTCCAGAAATGGATTTTTAGAGTATTTGTTTTTCAATCTCTCTCAAAAGTCATAAAAATAATTATCAGTTATACTCCGTGAATTATACTTTTTTTTTGGCTTTGTTTTCCTTCTTCAGCTTACAGCCAGTGTCCTAGCCCTCTCTCCTGTGGTCATTACACTAACAGGAGTCTTACTGGCGTCTGTGAAGTTCGACATACTGAAAGGACAACTCAAGCTGTTATGGAATGACCACAACTTTCCATTCCCCACTCATGGGGCAGGGAGAAGGTAGAAAAGTCAGGAACCAAGGAATGAAGTTGAGCCTGGGAAGAAGGAGAGGTGGGGTGAAGGTGTTTCTTTCTCTATTTCTCACTATCCTACTCTGTTTTTAATTGGTAGTAAATTAAACTAATTTTTCCCAAGTGTAGTCTGTTTTGCCCATGATGGCACTTGGTAAGTGATCTCCCTGTCCTTATCTGGACCCTCAAGTGTTTTCACTTTATTTTTCCCCCCTGCCCTGTTGAGGTGGGCATCTGACAGCCAGCCAAGGTTAACCTACCACTAAAACAAAGGAGTATTAAAAATAAAGAGAGCCTGGAGGTGGAAGAGGATGGGTGCAAGGGGATCTGCAACCAGGGAGCAGGCTCCCAGATTCCCAAAGAGAACATTGCAGGGCAACACGCCAATGGCCTTATTTATACAGTCAGTGCAAAGTGCAATGGGAGACATCTGGATTGATGCTTTGAGGTTGAGACAGGCTGGAAGAAGCTAGTCCAGGAAGAACAAAATTGAACATTGTGATGGTTGATGCTGAATTGGAGGGAATAAACCAACAATGGGGCATGGCTTTTTTTCTCATCAGCTGCATTCACAGTCTCCCCATCAGTTGCATCTTGGGAACTTGTGTGTCCCACAGCCTCACAGTTTCCCCCAAACTCAGCCATCCTGAATCTTTTCATCTCAGTTTCCCTCTAACCTGTCTTCCCCAATCTTTTGTGAACTTTTCTCCTACTGCAAAATTGTGTGCTATCTGCTCTGGACACACTATAATCCAGCATGAGCTATTTCGATCTTCTCCTCTGAGGATGGGGAGGTTTAATTCAATTTTGCCTACACTGAATTGCTGCTGCCAAGCCTTAATTTCTCAGCAGTGTAATATATTTGGCTTGTTCTATGATTCTTTAAAACAGTGGCATACTATTAAAGCATATTGAACTTGCAGAAAATATTAATAGGCTACAATAACTGCTCCTCTATACTTAAATGCTGCAGTGCAGCTATGTCCACACTTCCTGAAAAAATGTGACTATATTGTTGCAAAAAACCCCATAATTGCTGGAGTTGCGTGGATTAAATCGGTGAATCATGAGCATAAATCCCTGCACTATTCTATAGGTGCACTCACAAGTCTTTTGAGTTCGTAATGTGAAATATTTTGCTGCTTTTTCTCAACCCTGTGAATGATTTATGCTGTTCTTGGCACCCTCCTCTCTTAGTAGGTGGCATCCTGTACATACTAATATTAGTAAAGCAGCTAGCAGATTTTTACCACGGGCAGAACTGATGCAGTCTGAAATTTGCAAATCTATTAAGTGAAAATCATCTGGGTTATAGAGTCAACTTGTATTTTAGATGATGCAGAACTATTACAGTGTACTATTTATGGTTTTGTGTTCTTGGTACTGTATTTCAAGGCACTAGACAAGGCACTAATCCACCCTAAAAGAGATGTATATGTAGGAAAATTTGAAATGTAAAGGTGAACTTTTATGTTTGAATCTGAAAAGCTATATCTGAATAATAGTCTTTGAAGGCACATGAAATGTTGGTTTCTTACATAAGGAGGGACTTGGCCTTGCTAAGGGAAATGGTTAGCATCATCGATTTCTATGTCCCTATTAAGCTTGAATCCTGAGAAAATTTTCTTGTTCATTCTGAGCCACTAAAAAGGATGTAAAGCTTTGCTTCAGCCATTAGTCTTGGACAATTCCAACCCACCAAAAGTGCTTCTGCATGCATAGTAGGGGAATCCTTCTTTTAATTGGTATTGAGAGGCCAAAATTGGAAAAGTATAGGTTTTCTGAGGTCACCATATCTGTTTATCAGATATCAGTCTACAAATAAAGCCTTGCATGTATATCTACGATTTCAGGCAGTGATGCAGGAGGTAGGTTATACTCCAGAGTTGCCAGTATACCTCTACTCTCAGACTGTGTCTGCATGCAATTTCTCCTGAAATATGCTTTCTGGAGTTAGAAATCATAAAGAAAAGAAAAAAAAAACATAGCAGGAGAATATGTTGATAGAAAGCAAGGTCCTGTTTGATTTATGCATTTAATTTGTTTCACAATCTTTCTTTTGATTTAAAATTATCCTTTTCTTCTGCAGGGATCTTAATCTTTCTGCATCTCTTGTACAAATCAGTGTTCTGACAGAGGGGAAAGAGAATTAAATTAGTTTTGAGAAATTTCCTGCCTTGGTACTTTTGCTTATGGAAGAGCATTCCCTCAGTTAACTTCTCCTTAGTTAACACCATCTCCTCTTCACTGGGCTCAGGCTGAAGATTCTGACTTAATGATTAAATTTTGATCGCACCCTTTTCCCCATAGATTTGGGGTCCCAGACAGATGACCTAAGCAGGCTTTGGTGGCCTAAGTTTTTTCTGCCTCTCATACCCAGCACTTTGGTCTCTGCCTCTCTGACGTTTAGCTTGGCTCCTTAACCTTCAGCTGGAGAAATCCCAGAGGAAAGATGGGTGAGGAGCAGGAACTTTTAGCTATTGCTAGGGTAAGTAACCATGGGAGGTGCACAAGGTGGCAGCTCTAGGCTTCAGCTGTTCTTCTGCAGGCAGACCCAGATGGAAGTAAACCTGCCTTTGTCTGAGGTTTGGCAGGGCCAAGGCTACCTCTTTAACAGGCAGCCTTCTCCTTGAAGAAACAATCTTCAGTAGGCACTGACTTAAATGTCACTGGCGTGACTCTGAAAGCTATCTCAAACCAGGGCAAGGCATCAGCAAAAAATGCACCTTGAATAGAAAGCGAGATACATTTTATGTTGGTATTCCTGACAAAATCTTTGCCCTATCCTCAGAGAGAGGCTGCTGCCTTTATCTCCTGTGCCAGGTGGTGGCGATGGTTTGCTCAGGTGGCCTTTTCCAGGTTCTTCTGATAAATCATGTCGGGGGTTTTTTTCACATAAATTCTAATGGAACTGAACAAATGTTATCATACTTGCTTTTAAAGGACTTGTACTTCTTCACAGCAAACTCTTTAAGCTGGTTTTCAAAATAATTTGAGATTTACTCAAATAGTTTTAATTTAAAGAGGTTGCTTCGGGAACAAGTAATATCATTACTTTTTAGTCCTTTAAGATACACCTTCAAGGAAAACTATCAGTTTTACAAGGTTGAAAGATTCTGTTGTTGTCAGATTGAATTAACTTTACTTTTTAAATTCACAACAGTCCTTGTTAAAAAAAATCCTCAGCAAGGATATATAAAAAACTAAACAAACAAAACAACAAAGTTTGTAATTGTCTGGAAATGGCAGAACTCACATTCCTAAAATTGTCTCTTAACAAAGCAATTGAAAGGAAAACACCACCAACATTTATTTTTGTAGATATTTCTCTGGGATTATCAAGCAGAACTAGTTTTGGAATTGGAATAATTTTAGAAGCAATTCAGCTGTAGCACTTTGCTGCACAAGCGGTATTCGCTCTTGTTTTCTACCCAAAAGGATGCCAAGGAAATAAGAAAATAACTTATTTTGAGTTGAGGATCATAAGGCCATGTAACAAATGATGCTCCTCACAGCTTCTCACAGTAGTAGCTAAAATAGAATATTATCTTTCTCACTTATAATTTTATCTGATAGCTCAAGACAGTGCTTTGACAAAGTACTATTGCCAGCCTTGAATGATAATATCCTTTGTCATTCGAGAGGGCAACAACAAAAAAAATGTAAGTCAGTACTGATATAAATTTGAAGGATTTGGAAGACAAATACACAGGCCTTTATCCTGCAACATGCTCGAGTTGGGGCAGGAATCTCAGTTCCTGGAATTCCTTGCCAGGTTGGAACAGAGCAGGATGGACCTGCAACCTGAGTTATCTCTCAGCGTGAAACTGGAAGATGAAATTTAGACTGCTTTTTATCATTACAATATAATGTAAAATATACAGTGTCAACAAAGCTGACAAAGTAAGCAAATCTGTCCCAAAGATTAATTGTTTTGTTTGAAGAGTACAATGAGATTTTTTTTTAAAAAAAAAACCCTGTCTGTATTACTAATAGAGTAAAGGAAATTAATGGAAGAGGCAGACCACAGGAAAACATCACACATGGGCTTGTTAGTTGCAGGGCTCTTATTGAAGATCACTTACCTTGGTGGACTTTAGACTCTGTTAACACCATACACACAGATTGTGGGCTTAGTGCTCTTTTGCCAGTATAAATCATATTCTACTGAGCAATTAGTAATGCCTGGGGAGACCTAGTAGGTCCCCATGGCTTTGTTCCTCCCACCAGTTTTTGTCATTTCCATAATCATATACAAGAGACAGCTGCCATTTATTAATGAATTGGGTTTCGTGTGCCTATGGTGGAGCAGTGTGCCTAAACTGGATTGAAGTAACCTGCTGGCAGCTGGGACTGTTAAGGGCAGAAAAAATGGTAAAACCAAGATGTCTGGGCTTTGGACAGTTGTGGAGAAGGTAACTGACCAGCAGGGACTTGATAGAACCTCTGTTGCAGACAATTTGCTGCAGTTTCCTAGAAATATCCAAGAACTATTAGGCAGCCAAACAGATCTAGATAAGAAAGAAACTGGGAAAGCAGCCAAAGGATTTACTTGATGGTTTTGTTAGGTCAGGGAGGACAGAAGGATGTAATGTTCTCTGGATCAGAGACAGGAGAAAGAGTAGAGATGTTTTCTGACTGAACAGTCCAGAAAAACTTCAGAGAAAGGAATAAAGTTGTCAAGCTGCAGGCATCTAAGCAATGATAGAACATCACATAATCTTTGTGTTGAAAATGCATATGTTTTCTCAGTATGAGTTAATAAGCTACTCTGGGTAAGAGTGAAAGAAAACTTCTAAGGGAACCTTTGAGTCACTGCCAAGGTGGAGTTGCACACTGTGACCCTTCCACAGGCACTTACCACATGTTTGGTACAACAACTGCCATATTGTTAAATAAATACCTATATTCTAGAGTCCACAATGGCCATTACAGCAAAGCATGTGACTGCTGTCCTGCTGTAAGCAGATCCACTAAGGTTTGGTTAAACTAAGAATAGTTTGGAAGGGTCTCCTCTGAGTCTCCTTCTTAGCTTGAGTGACTCTGCTCACACCCCATATATATTAGGAAATTTTGTCATCTTCTTTTGGCAGCATCCACCTGCTGTGAAGATTATGCTGGGATGTATCAGTTCCACTGTATTAACCAGGCTGTTCTTGAAGAAAGCAATTTCATTAATCCAAGCCACATTTTTCAAGGGGAGAAAGGTAAACGTTTCTTTTTAATAACAAGATCCTGTTATCTGAGAAGACAATAACGTTGGTTTATCATTCTTTGTTTTCCAACCATTGTTTCAAATCATACTTTCTCTTTTTTATGTGTAATGATAAAAAGGAGTATTTTACAAAATGATGGCATCTAAGTCAGACTGTGAATGGTAAACTTGCCAGCAAGATGAGTTACGGATTTACAGAAGCAAAAATAAAGTGATATACGCAAGTCAAAAATGTATTTGATCACTCATGACTGTGAAAGACTTTGTCTCTATTTTTTTTCCAATCCCATTTGTGGTACTTCTACATTGATACATGACTTATCTCCATGTGGGGTAAAGTTTTAGGCTCAGGATTTATAGAGTCCAATATGTGACTTCAGTCCAATGGGCAGATAGTACCTCTTTTTTTTTGGTTTCCTTATTGTGGAAGACGTGAAACAGTGTGAGCACTCAGAAAACTCATCTAAATTGTAGACCTAAAATGTTTTGCGTAAACTGTACTTTTTTTTTCTTCAACTGTTAACAGTTACTTATAGTGCATATTAAAAATACTGAGAAAATATTTCTTTTAATTCTTGGATGCTAGCAAAACAGGGTTGTAGATTGGATGGCCAAAGGAGTTTTGCTTTTAACAGTTCCCAGTAAGAACAAATGATAACAAGATATAAAGCATTAAAAAATGCTACACTTCTATGGGTCAAGGGAAAGATTAAGTGTCTTGAAATATCTGACCTTCCCTGATTCTGTAGAACTCTAGAAAATCTAGCTTGTACTGTACTTGTTTTAATAACTCACTTTGGATTAACTCTGCAACATTACTTTTAACTGCTAAAAACTGACATCAAAACATCTCCAAAAGTTCATTGCAGTGAAAAGGAACCCTCCCAATTTTTTGTATTAATTTTTGGTGTCTTAAAGATTACATTATAGGCAGAATCACAGGCAATGTCTCCAGTTTGGAGGAACAACTCTCAACATTATGTTTTAACTAATATAATGTGAACTAATTTGACTAATTCATTTTAGGGAATGGTCTCGGAAGCAGCACAATGTGGGTGAAGGCTAACTTGTTGCTTCATACACTTTCATGCAATGTAGTACATACATCAAGGTTTTGCCTCACTGAGTATCAGACAAGAAAAGTACCTAGAAATACTTGTTCCTTGCTCTCTGTCCACTTCATAGACTTCATATTCAAGTGTAACAGTAGAAAACATATGTCTTTGTAATTGGACTTCACAGAATTTAACATCACTTCTGCATTGAACTCAATAAGCTGAGTTGAGCTAGTTGTCTTTGTGCTATTACAATAATTCTTTGGTCTAGCAAATTATATTCAAACTTTAAGTTGTTGATAATAAGCTTCCTTTCTGAAGGCAAAGACTTCATTTGAGCACTTAGTAATATTAATATAAACACCTGTCAGACTTCCTTCTTGTTCCCTTTAATTGCCTGAATTATCAGACTTTACAGATGATTTGTTTCCTATATATTTAAAATACCTCTTCATAGCTTCCTTATTATGTTTGATGTTTTATTTATGATGGTATTTTTGCTTATCAATGCTGTGTTTAATTGTGTCTAGCTTTCATAAGCTTTTCTTTATAATACAGTATGTTACACTGATACATTCATCAATACTTTTTTCTTTTTTTCTTTTTTTTTGTTAGCCTACAACACTTCTAGCAAAAACTATTATAAGATTACTCAATTTACAAAGTTAGCCTCTTCCACGTGCTACCTAACTCTGATGAAGCCAATTATACATCTGGAAAGGCAATAAACGTCCTTTGATCCAATATTAAGCCCAAAATTGAAAAGTGTTGGCTTTTGGTTTGAACTAACATCAACATCAAAATCAAAACTATTATACCCTTCAATAAAGTGTTTGGAGTGCTGTAGTCCAGTTTCCATTTTTAGTTTACCTATGTATGATAAATCATAAATGAGTAATCTGCATGTATTTATCTATCTGTATGTGTGCATATTGATTTGATAAATAAAATCATTAGTGATACAAGCAAGGTGCAAATGGAATGGAATAAGGGGTAGAATGTCCTGGTTTGAGGTAAAATAAAACCAACTTTCTGTTTAGTAGTTTCACTTCTTAACTAGGTCTCTCTTAACTCTCTGAAATTAACAGCATATTGTGGAGAAAACTTGAGACCAATGTTTATGGTTCATGCCAAGGAATGGTATGCAGAGAGGCTCTTGCTTATACTTGTTGCTATAACAACAAAGGTCAGCTAATTTCGTGTTTTGCCCCTTTGGAGGGTTGGAAACAGAAAAGTGTAGAGCGGTCCCACCTGTGGGGAGGAAGCGGACAGGACAGGTGACCAGACTTGACCAACAGGGTCTTCCCTCCCATCTGCCCCATGCTCAATATAAAAGCTGAGGGATCAAAGGGTCATCCCTCTCTCTTCAATGGCCAACGTCCAAAGAGGACCTTGTCTGTTTGTCAGCCTTTGATCCCGTTCCATGTGTTCTTGAACCCAAATCTGGAATCCAGTTCCCATCTGTTGCTGAGTCCAGCCTGGGACTTCCCCAGTGCCTGCCAGTGACGTCATCCTGGGAGCTTGATATGGTTTTGTATATATTGTATCTATTTCAGTATTTTCTTTTTATTTTTATTATTAATACTTTGTTAGAGTAGTTTAATTCCTTCTAAACTTGTAAATCTCTCCTCCTCTTCTCCTCAGAGCAAGAAATGGGAGAAGAGCATCTGTTGCCTGTAATTGGCCAATTCAGCCCAAAACACAACACTATGGTTATTTTTCTTCTATAAATTGGAGTTTTTTAATATGTATGTATGTATTTTTAAATATGGGCTCTCTCAGAGTTATAAGAAGCTGGTAGAATCTAAATATTTAAATATAAATGATTGAATATTTCATTAAAATCAAAATAAATCATCTTGTTCTTCAATATTCTTTCTCTTGGTTTGGTTTTTGGATTTCATTTTATTCCTCCTAAAACTTTCTAAGGCAATGTATTATACACTGGAAAAAATATGAACTTGGTTCTGAATGATTGTGCTCATACATTATAGATGAACTCCTATTAAAATCTGGAGTATGCTCCTAACCTTACACTATTCAAATTGTGACTAAAAGGGATTGGAAGTATCTGTTGGTTCACCTGAGGGTTTATCCTATGGCAGCATCTTGAGTCTACTCCGTTGAAAGACTCAAGCATGATTCAGCCTTCCTTACAAGCTGCTTCTGACATGGAAGAAAACCAACTGCATAAGCAAGGTGAGAACTCCAGTTTACTTCAGCGTGCACCTTTTTTTAATCACACCCCTCAGGAGGCGCACCACCCTTGGAGAGGTGAGTTATCCTCTGAAGTAAAGCAAGGACAACCCCAACTCTGACCCACAACTAAGAAACTAGTGGTACAGAGGCAGCATAATTCTAGTATTTGAGTGCGGTTTCTGAAAATCTGACTCTAAATGTCGCAATCATGTTTGAAGTAGGAACTGCCTTCCTAAATAACTAGTTCACTTTGGAAAACACCATCTTTGATCTGTTTTTTTTAAAAACATAGTTTAGTTTAAATTGTGAACGTTAAGAGTCATACTGCAGTAAAAAGCCCCTCTGAAACAGGAGAATGTTACAGCATTGTACCCATGAAAATATAGTTGCAGCCGAGCAGAGGTACTGAGGATTTTGGCAGTAGCTATGTGGCTGAAAGGAAGATCTCCCTCAGATCTCTGTAAAAATATCCACTAAATCCGCTTCTGTTCAATGCCGTATTTTACTGTGCTGAGCGTCAGACTAAGCAAGTACAGTGAGCACACCTACTAAGTGTGCCAACACTGACAGCATATGTGAGCATGAAATAATTCTACCAACTGATGTCCAAGTGAAATTACATCAATAAAAAAATTTTAAACATGTGCTGATGACTGTTTTCCAGATTCTTTTTTCACACTCACATAGTTCTTCAAAGATTTATGAAGTAAAATATCTTTGTTAAAATACTGTAGCACCAATTTATATTTTCTTTCTCCTAGGGATCTCGACAGGCTGCGTAGGGGTGAAAAAAGTCAGTGTATTAAGATCAGGAAGATGGACAATAAGCAGGAGTCACATTTTCTTTGCTGCAGATCCTAAAACACTTCTAATATCTTTTTGATATTTGATCAGAGAAGACTCTGTTTCTCATCTGCTTTATTTTCATACTGTGCCTGAACTATTTCGTATCAATAAAAAACTTTTTTCCCAAAATTTTTAATTACCTTATTTGTCAGCAGACAAAACGTTATTTTCATTTGATTGCCAGAACTATCCTGATAAATTGCATATTTATGCCAATTTCAGAAACAAGTAGCCTTAAGATTATTTAATCTGAAGACATCATTTAATTTCCTTAGCATCTGCTGAATTGATTTTATATTATAGAAATTACTGACTAGTTATTAATTTGAAGAATTATCGGAAATGTCTGTGGATATATATTTTTCCTCCTTTTAGGATATGACCCCAAAACTACTAAGTGAATTCCATAATTTTATCATTCAATTGAAAGATTCTCTTCTCAGATGCCACAATAGCAAACAGGTAAGGTTTTTCATCCTCTCTGAACAAATGTTGTACGGAGGTTAATAGAAATGTCATTCATTCAATAATCTGTAGTGCTTAGAAGACAATTCAATATTGCTCTGAAACTTTTTGGGAGAAAGTTCTTTTTGTTATTTTTAAGAACCAAGTTTGAAAATATTTTGAAAACATCTTTTCAAAGGTTTGGAGCAGTAACAGTAACAGTTTTTCCAAATTCACCAACTGAAATTTCTCCTCGCCATCAAAGCAGATGCCAACATGCACATACAGGATGCTTATGGCATTATTCTTGTCCAAAACCTTGCTTTGATTAATTTAGAGCCATTTACTAAAGGCTAGCCAAGACCTTCCATGTCTTTGGAAAGGGATGTTAATGTTTTTTCCCTGGGCTGGACTTGTACTTATTTTCAAAGATCTTTTTAAAGTTAAAATCCCCACCTAAGCATTTAATCTTCAGCATTTTACCCAGATGTACTTATAATGTCAGATGTATTTATAATGCCAAAAAAAGTGAGTCACAGTCCTCCCAGCAGAGCTCAGTAGAATATTGGCATTATTTACAAACGTTGTGGACAGACTCATCAGGTAACCTCATTCTGTACAGCAACGTCCCACGAAGTAAGAAGGCAGTTCTGGGTCCAGACACCTTTCCAGTGGTCTGGCACAAGACGACAACTAGCAGGTCTGGATGCAGAGACAGAGAATCTGAACTGGGACAAAAAAACAGGCCAGCAAAAGAGATTGTCAACCCGATGTATAAGTAAGAAAGGGGAAAAAAGAAATGCCACCTGTCAAAACAGATGCATGGGCAAAGGAGCTTCTGGCAGAGGAAGCAGCAGCAGGAGGAAATGAACTTGCAGGAGATGCAGAGTATTGTTTTGTTTAGCAGGCAGTCTGGGAAATTTCTGTGGTTTTTAGCAGGCGGTTCTAACTAACTGCTTTCACTACGGGTCTGGAAATTTTTCAGATGTTATATGAGCTATAGATTTGTAAGGTTATAGATTTTTAAGGACAATGTAAATCATCTAATGTAAGATGCTGCATAACCCAGGTTGCAGAATTCAGTGTGGTACTGGAAACTTGCCTTACAGCATATTTTAAAGAATGACAACCAATACTGATTTAAAGTTTTCAAGTGATGGCTAAGAATATGATAGAACACTACGAAGTGGTTTTTAGAGTAAGCTTTTATTTTACAAAATAAGAACCCTCCGTCTTGTCTAAAAATATCTAAATCTGGACTCCAGTTTCTAGTTCTTAAAATGCCTCTTTCATTTTAGGCTGAGAAACCCTTTTTAGCAGAAAATCTTCTCACCCTTTTGGTACACATTAGCCATGCTAAAATTAACACTTGAAATTCTCTTGGATACATTTAATAGATAGAAAGCCGTAACTCCTCACAAGGAATTTTTTTCCAGACTTCACATACTGTTGAAGTAATTTTTATTTTGTGAAAATATTTTATTGTGTGTTGTATCTTTATTTTTTTAAAATGCTTTAAAATGTATTCTTTTTTTGTACATGAAGAAACTCTGGTGACTGTATAGTGCCTAATAAAATGGCTTGAAACTTGATAGAAAGCCAAAAATGCAGGCTTGAATATAGGCCTTCAAGTTTATCACTCTGAATTTTAGGCAGATAACTAAGGACAAAGTAGAGAGGAAAGGAAGCTCCTGAAGATTGTTTAGTCTGTGTAAGGTCTAATTTGGTGTTTGGTGATGTCTCTCTCTTCCTTGACTATATGTAGGGCATAAATGATATATTTTGAACATCTGAGTTCAGATCTTCTAGCCAGCCATTTGATACTTACCAAAAAAGCTGGCGGGAATAAAAGAATTGCTAATAATGGATATGCAGTTCAGGAATCTCTCAGAAACACCTCACTTGAATGTTGGTTATTAACTGCACATAATTCAGGTTATGCTACCAGAATATCTTTGCTACTATCCTTGTTTCCCTCTGTCATCTTTCTGTCAAATTACGTTTGACTGAATCAATTTTTTCATTTTCTTATAATACAAATACATTTGTAGTTTCCCTCTAGTGCTTAAGAACTTCCTGATTTCCTGACAGCTTGATGAAGTCCCCTAAGCTCTGGTAGTTGTTATTTGGTCCTACACATTCAAAATGTGTTTTATCTTTAGCACTTGCTCTCTAGCACGTTTTGCATTTATGAATGAAATAACTAAAATATAATCTAAAACACCTCTGCAAGGTGTGTCATCATCCAACTTCTTGGTCACTTTGCTTTCTTGCTTTGGCTTTTAGTGTGTCTCACCCAGAGCCTCCTACTTGCATTTAGCTATTGATTCCAGTAATTTGACTGGAACTGTTAATTCCAGTAATTAATTCCAGTTAAAATGCTTTCAGGAACTTGGCCAACTTAGGTATGAAGGGCTAACATCAAGTATCTGGAGACATAGTAGCGTCAGGGAGACGATGGCCTGCTGGGAACTGTGCCTCAGAGGAGAAGGTGTCTTAAAGGTCTTGTTCCTTTGGATTCCAAGCTCTACCTGCTGCTGTAGCATATTAACCTTCTGGGAAGGAATGGACTGTGCACAATGAAAAAGGGAAAACCAAGCCAAAACCAAGGCACAAACCCCAGGAGTTTTAAGACACCTTCAGGAAAAAAATACTAGATGTCCATTTCAGTACAATTTCAGAACAAAATGCTGGAGGATATTTGTTCAGGGCTATCCTGTGGCACAGAGTAGGGGTAGCCACTTAAGCACAAAATGGGAGAGGTGGGGATTTGCAATTCAGTTTCTAATTCTCCTTGTGCACCGCCAACATCCACCAGGGAAGGATCTCACCGTTTACAGAAAAAGGTGGAGACTGGTAAGTGCCTGCACATGCTGGCAAGCAATAATTGCATCTATTTATATTGGGTTTTGATACAGCAGGACACATTTGTGGTGGAAGAAAAAAACTGGAAACTTTTATACTCTATTAGTGAGTCCTATCAGGTTTGACATATCACAATCATTTACGTTGTATAATCTGACATGCTGACATAATGGGAGCTGATATGTCACCCTAATGATAGGCGTATTCTGAAAAATGAAAGAAGATGTGGCTCATAATATCAGAGCTAAGATTACTATGGCTTTCAGTAACATGTTCTTTCCAATTAAGATCAGAGTGCATGTGAATATGGTCAGTCAAATAATCACATGCTTTTATAATTACAACAATATTATGTAATCTTATGAAGAAATTTTAGACTTTAGTAGTAAGGCAGCCAAGCAGTAAGGAATGTAGGAAGGCATACAGAAATCGCTGTAAGTATTTCATGGTGAATAGTAGACCTGCTGTAGCTTTTTAAAGCCACCTTATGGGGTTCCATAGCGATAATCCAATACTATATTAAATTCCAAAAAGATTATTGAAAAGACTGACATGTCATTTCATTTTAAATCCATCAAGATTAACCTTTCGTTCCCAAAGACTCAAAGGTTATGTAAAGTCTTAGGTTTATTCACCCACACAGAACAGTATTGACGTTCCCCATGGAGAGTATAGACGTACTTATAGTAAATGCATGGCCATTTTTAGAATGTATCTGTCACTGTTCCTTTGTGGTATACTGCTACCTAGATGGTAGAAATACAGCAAATTATTGCGATTACTATTATATTACAGCTATGACAGTTGAAATGAACACAAATTTTGAAAAGCATTTTATTCATCCCTTCTGCCAAAAGCTTTTAAAAATCTTTTATTGGCAGCCTGTGACCTTGCAGAACATGATTGACTCCCTGAGAAATAAAAGGAGCGCATTTTTGCTGTCATACTGCTGAACCCTTTCAACTCCTATTACTGTCAGGGGAAGGCAAGAACTTTTGGCACCTTCTGCTCTATAGGTCTTACATGAAGATCTTTGCAGCCTAAGTTCTGTAGTGTAGACACAGGAAAAACTCCTTACCGGGTAAGAGATGTATGAGTGTATCCCTGGGGTCAATGTTCTGACTGTTACTCGTAGCCGTATTTAATTTGCCATGAATAATGTTACACGAAGATAAATTTTGCTTTACTCCAAATGATGATATTTATAACTGTTCTGTGCATATTTACTGGACTAGGCAGTATAATTAATAGAGTCATAGGATGGTTTGAGTTGGAAGGGACCTTAAAGATCATCTAGTTCCAACCCCCCTGCCATGGGTCGGGACACCTCCCACTAGAGCAGGTGGCTCTCAGTTCAGCTGTTTATCCTTTAGTAACTAGGGAGTGTTGATGGATTTTGTTTACAAAACATTTTGCAGCAAAAAGAAAGATGTTTACCCTCTCAGATTGGAATTATAAAGAAGAAAACAAGTTTTAGATAAACCTTTAAATATATGAACCCATGAAATTTAAGTTCATCTTCCTCTGGTGAAAATAAAAACATTTTCAGGAGAAACCGTTTATATAAAAATAAAGATAGATAATTTTGTCAAAAAAATAAGTAAAATCCATGCAGCAGGTACAATGGTGTTTCAGCCACTAGAAATTGTGGCCTGGAAATTACTGCACAAGGAGGGAAACTAATATAACACTTTCTGCCAACCTGCATCACTTTCTCCCTGTGTAAAATTCATGCTAGAGAACCGGGCGGGGGCACATTTTTGTCAGAATGATTCATTCACAGAATCATCCTGCCGGGGATTTGGTCATCTAGCTTTTCTGTTTATCAATAATTTTTTTTCAGAGTCCTAATTTTAAACTTGGGTTGAGTAACAGTGCGGTTGTTACAATATTACAGGGAAATAAGAAAAAAAAAAAGATCTGCATTGGACTGATGTATTTCATTATTTATTGCATGATCATTTAACATGTAAATGAGGTGCCAATAAAAAATGGAATGCAACAATGTAATTTCCCAGCCTAATTTTGCCTGTTTCTTCTACTTAAACATTGGCAGCAATGTATGTATAATATGTTATCAGGAGGAAAGCATAAAAAGTATTTGGAAAGTAATCCACAACCATTTTGCTTTCTTTTACAGAAGAACTTAATTTCACAGATTTCCAGCGACTCTGAAAGTGCTTGATCAGTACAAAAACAGGCAAAGTTAATTAATGATTTCAATTTCAAAGCACCTTTGATTAACTGAAGCCAGTACATAGGGAGGCAAACTACTTTTCATTAATGACTCTTTTTATCGTTTCTATTAAAAAATGCCTCTAATTGACAGCACATATTTTCCAAACAGTCTGCATTATTAGATTAGAACTCTTGACGTTGTTCACATCTGGGTACATGAGCAAAAATAATTAAATTTAATAATAGTGGAAAAAATACAGTAATCCATCATACTACTACTGTAGCATGAACAATGAAGTCTGAGTGGGTGCCAAATTAAAAAATGAATCCATAAAAATATGTCAATTACTATAACCATAATAAAATTTCAGACTATGTTCAAATGAATATGAACCATAATCCTCTCTCTCAATCTCACTGGGGTCTTCTGATTTCGAATTGCACCTAAAAACATGTTTAAGGTGCCTAGCATTGCACATAAACTTTAGAAATCACATATAACACTGTAGCTCTAACTGAAACAAATCTCCAGGATTGTTCAATTTAAAGTTCCTCCATTTTCTGTGGTATTGTCTCAGCTTTGTCTCATACTACAGCACTCAGTATGACCTGAACTATTTTTCCAAACTCATCGTTCATATACTGGCAGCTTCATAAAGTAAGCACAGTGTGATTCTCTTTCTTTAGACACTACTTTTTGCATTCTCCTCATCTTTCCGTACCAAATGTTCTCATTTGTCAGGCTTTAGAAACCTCTTTGAAGAGTAAATAGGGAGCTCTGAACATTCAGAATTTTTGTGTGTGTCTTGTGAAAGGTATTGTTCAACAAACAAACATCTCCTTTTTTCAGAGTTAAAATGGATTGCTATTGTAACAACTGAGAAAGGCATTGTATAAATGTTGTTTCAGCAGTGCAGATGCATGCATCAATGTCATGTTTGTTTCACCTTTCTCCTTATGGAAGAAGATAGCATACCCTTGTAGACATGTTTTCATTAAAGACTCAATATGGCCAGTTCATGAGATCATTGATAATTCTTGTGTGAAGGGACCTCAGGAGGTCTCCAGTCTAACCTCCCCCTCAAAGCAGGGCCAGCTACAGTGCCAGGATAATTTGTGCAGGACTTTTTGCAGTAGGGTTTTAAAAACCTCCAAGAAGGGAGCCCCCATAACCTCTCTGGACAGCCTGCTCCATGTTGTGCGAAAAGATTTTTCTTTGCCATGACCCTAAATCTCTCTGGTTAAGATTATGCCTGCTGTCTCTCATCTTCCCAGCATGCATCACTGAGAACAGTCTGGATCCATCTTCTTTATAATTTTGCAGTACTGACAGGCTTCTGATAGCTCCCCCTGAAGCCATGTCTTCTCCAGGCTGAACAAGCCCATCTCCCTCAGCCTTTCCTCACAGAACGAGTGTTCCAGACACAGCTCTTGGTGGCCGTTGTCCTCAATGAATGTCCCAATGGTAATGAACCTGGGGTAAAAGGGACAAGGATGGGGATGA
>VXAK01020425.1:31742-44982 GCA_013399435.1 Arenaria interpres | reverse complement strand
AAAAAAAAAATAATAATAAAAACAAACAAAAAAAAATAGGCACAGGGTAGGTAGTGAGCTCCTTCATATGCCAGGCACTTTGTGTTCCTGCTGGCTCGCCTGTACCCGTGGGGGCGCGGGGGGGGAGGCAGGCATGCCTAGCACAGACGGACGGACGGACGGATGGACGGAGGCCGGGCCGGGCCGGCAGATATGCATGTGGCGAGCGGGGATGGAGAGCCTGGTGCTGGAGCCCAGCTCTGGCCGGGTGAGGGGGAAGCTGCCCTCCATCCGTGCCAGCAGCCCAGGGCGGGGGGACCGGGGCTGGGCAGGCGGGGANCTGGCGCGTGGAGGTCGGGCTCGGCAAGGGGCCGCAGGGGCGCCGGGGGGCTCCCCAGGCACCTAGAGACCCCTGTCCACCCACCCTGCCGCGTCCTTCCCCAGCAAGGGCTGGGATGCTCAGGCTTTGCTGTCAGCCGGGCTGTCCCCGAGGGCGGTGGCGAGCTCGCTGAAGGAGGGTCGATCCTTAGGGCTGGGGGCCCAGCAGCGCTGCATCAGCTTGGCGAGGCGGGATGGACAGCCCTCGGGCTGCGGGAGCTTTGTCTTGCCTGACTGCAGACCTGGTGTGAAAGCAAAGCCCAAAGGGGTGGTGAGAAGAGGTGCGATCCCCTCCCTGGGGCGCAAGGAGGGCAGCATCTCTCCATGTGAGCTGGAACAGCCTCCCCAAGCCAGACCAGCGGAGTGTCAAGAGGCAGGGAATCATGGAATTGTTGGAGTTGGAAGGGACCTTCTAGAGATCATCCAGCCCAACTCCCCTGCCAAAGCAGGGTTGCCCAGAGCACATCACTCAGGACAGCATCCAGGAGGGGCTTGAAGATCTCCAGAGAAGGGGACTCCACACCCTCCCTGGGCAGCCTCTTCCAGGGCTCTGCCACCCTCACCCCAAAGAAGTTCTTCCTCACATTGGAGTGGAACTTCCCATGTTCCAGCTTGTGCCCGTTGCCCCTCGTCCTGTCACTGGGAACCACTGGAAAGAGTCCGGCTCCATCCTCCCTCAACCCACCCTTTAGATACTTGGAGGCATTGACAAGGTCTCCCCTCAGCCTTCTCTTCTCCAGGCTAAAGAGCCCCAGCTCTCTCAGCCTTTCCTCATCAGGGAGATGCTCCAATCCCTCCATCATCTCTGTTGCCCTACGCTGGACTCTCTCCAGCAGTTCCCTGTCTCTCTTGAACTGGGGAGCCCAGAACTGGACGCAGGATTCCAGTTGTGGCCTCCCCAGTGCAGAGCAGAGGGGGAGAATGACCTCCTTCCACCTCCTGGCCACACTCTTCCCTACGCAGCCCAGGACCCCATTGGCCCTCTTGGCCACAAGGGCACATTGCTGGCTCAGGGACAGTTTACTGTCCACCAGGACACCCAGATCCTTCTCCTCAGTAGTGCTTTCCAGCAGGTCCATCCCTAACCTATATCGGTGTCTGAAACATCACACAGCCCAGCTGGCCCCCTCTACCACAAGAAAAGGAAGCAGGCTACAACGCCAGGGACAGCACAAGGTACTCCACATACCTGCTAGGACCTCATCATCTGCCAGTGGAGTGTAGGGCATCTCCCCATGCGTGAAGACCTCCCACATGAGCACCCCAAAGGACCACACGTCTGACTTAGTGGAGAACTCGTCCTCCAGCACAGCTTCAGGTGGCATCCAGCGCAGCGGGATCCAGGCCTGGCGGAAGTGGTAGTACTCGCTGCAGGCAGGACAGGCAGGCAATGAGACTGGTGCCATCCCCATCCCCTCCCGTTCCCCCTGCCAGGCTCCCAGTTGACCTGTTGTACACGTCCTTGCTGAGGCTCAGGGATGAGACCTTGACCTGCCGCTGGGCACTGACCAGGCAGTTCCTGGCTGCCAAGTCCCGGTGCACAAACCTGCCGTTGGAGAGATGCTCCATGCCCAGGGCCACCTGTGTGCAGAGAGACACCTGACCACAGAGAGATGTCAGTACTGGCTGCCCTCCTCAGGGTCCCCAGCCCCATGGCACTTCCAAAGCTGCACTGTCACCTTATGTTTGGTAGTGAGGGGCTGCGGCTTCAGAGACTCATCTTTGCTCTTGGAGATCCTCAGGAACTGCTTCAGGTCCCCCTGGGAGACAGACAGCAACTCAGAGGCAGCACCTCTCCACGCTGCCAGGCACATCGGTCCCTGCAGTGCCTGGGGACCTGGGCAGGCCCACCGGGAGCCCCACGGATCCTTATCTCCTGGGACATAGTCCTCGCCCGTCCTCCTGGTCCCTGCCCTGTAGGGCAAGCCAGTATCTCACTTCTGGGCCTCAACTGGCTAAGATCAGGGCGAGCAGGCCTGATGTTTCCAGGAGGTTTTTCACGCCCAAAACTGATTTCTCTCCCATGAACTCCAGACTCCCCATAGCAGCCCTTAGCATCGACGGCCATTCCGCAGTATCGAGTCCCACAGTTTAACTTACTCAGCCGAGTCCTGGACATAAACCACAAATCAGGAGGATGTGGAAGACAACAAAGTCACCTCTAGGTCTTGTAGGAAACCCTCATTCCCCTCCAGACTGCTCCACATGTGGGGAACCAAGTAAGCTCAGTTTGGTCTCCCTATACCTTGCTTGCCCTGTGCTACCAGACTGGACCACATCACACTTGAAGGCCCCCTGCCCATTGTCCACCCCTCCTCCTCCTCCTCCTCCTCACTGCTGGCAGAACCCTTACCAAGTCCACATACTCCAGGACCATGTAGTGCGGCTCTGCCTCGCGGCACAGCCCCAGCAGCCGCACCACGTTGGAGTGGTTCAGCTTGCCAAACATCTCCGCCTCTCGACGGAAGTCCAGCTGCAGCTGCTCATCCCTCGTCTGCAGGCTCTTCACCAGGACCAGGGCTTCACCCTCGCCGTCCTCTGCGCCTTTGGCCTTGGCCAGGAACACCTCACCAAACTCTCCCCTGCCTGGAAGCACATGGGAAGAGAGCACACATTAGGACAGCACGTGTATTTGACAGCCCCGTGGCTGCAGGGCCCTCCATACCCCAGCAGATCCAGTTTTCCAGCCTAGGACGTGCTGGGTTTTCGGCCACAGGTTTCCTGCTGGAGTGGGGTCAGGGTGGCCAAGCGTACCCAGGGTGGTGATTGTCTGCAGGTTGGAACGTGGAAAGTGCATCTTGTCAGCAGCACTGTGCCGCTTGCTGGCCCCAGAGCTGCTGCCCAGGTTGGTCAAGGCCACTTCTTCCTGGATCTCTGCTGTCATCTGCCCGTTCTGCAGCAAAGCACCACCTGCAAGGGAAGTACAAAGGCCTTCAGCATCCCGCCGGGCCGCCTGGAGAACGTCGTGCTGGGGATCGGCCCCCTTCCGTGGCTGACACTCCAAGCACCCACAACTGGCTCCAAGAACCCCGGCCTGACGTCTAGCCCCAGGCAACGCAGCGGCCTCTACGCAGTCGTTCCCTCCGGGCTCACGCCTGGCCCCATCTCTGCCAGCCCTGCAGCCACCCTTGAAATCAGACGCTGAGCAATGGCTTTGGTCCCAGAGCCAACCAGCCCCATCTGGCCTTGTCCATCCCATTACCACTCAGACATCCCAAAGGGGTGGCTACACCCGAACGACCATTGACGGAACTCTGCAGAACAGCAGCGGGAGGCTGGATGAGGGAGGCAGGGGCAGAGCAGAGAGGACCCCGCTTGCTATTAACCAGAGTCTCTCGATGCCCAAGAGACTCTCAAGTTTATCCAGCACCGGCTGGAAGCCTGACCCCACTTCCCAGCCAGGCAGCAAGCAACGCTCATGCCCTTGGTAATCCTGAACCTGTCAGACCTGACCAGCCTGGAGTTTCCTTTACTGCCTGGGTTAAAGCCGTGCTGGGAAGCACCGTCCCCCGCAATCAACCCCAGCAAGCTTTCTGCTCAGGAACTCCACCAGAAATTTCCCCAGAAGCCAGTGAACAGGACAAAACATTACGGCCTTAAGAAAGCAGAGAACCCTGCATTTTACAGGCAGCTTGTGGGAGAAAGAGTGTATAGACAGCTGTATAGACAGCAAACCCTGATTTTAAATGCATTTACTGCTTGGATGAGACTTGGCAGCAGGAAGCAGTGCTTTCCATAAGCTGAAGGCAGGAGTTGGAACGTATAGCGGGGGCACAGCACCGAGCTAACGTATGTGCAGCACCACCCGGCATTACTCTAGTCTAGGAGCAAGCATTAAGGAAGCACCCGGCCACGCAAAAGGACTTAATCACAAAATTAAGGCTTGACCCAACGTAAGGTAACTCCACCAGGAATCCCACCGCCCAGAATTCCCGTCACGGGGTGGATTGTACAGCAGCGTGCGTACGTGCACGCTTACAACGCACGCGTACAAGAGAGGAACCAGCCCACCAGCACATCCTGAGCAGGTCCGGCCACGGCGACAGGGACCGTGGCTTTGTACCAGGTAGGCTTGGAGCTGTGAAGTCTGAGATATTAAATCTTAAGACGACTTAGAAGCCACGGCTACTGACGGCTACCCTCTCTCACACGCTGGAGTAGCATCTGCAGAAGACCGTAGCGAAATAAACACGGTCTACCCTTTAGATCAAAGCTCAGTACTAGCTACTTACACTCTCCCTGGTTTTATGCTAATTATTAGCGAGACTGTTTGACCCTGTGCTGTCTGCACTCATGACTGATAGTTTCTCAAGACTACAAGCTTGAAGCCAAGGGGATGATACAAGACGACCGCTGCAACTGTGCCAAGAAAATACCGAAGGCTGCAGAGCGAGGACGCTGCCACTGAGAGACAGCACCAGCAGGCAGCGACGACGGACACTTTTGAGAACAGGCGCTGCCACGTTTCACAGAGCTTTGACGAGACCGTCAAGAAGGAAGAGACAGCAAAAATGAAAACTTGGGTTTCGATTTACGTATCCAGCCACCCAGAGGGGAACCAGGTGTAGAGGAGCTGCCTGCTTTGCCCACCTGCCTGCCAACACCTGAGCATCTCCTGGAGATAGAGGCATGGCCATGCTGCCCTGGAGAAATTAGCACACGCCGACACAGAAACGAAATGCTCCCCTCATTCCCCATGGCCATTAACCTCCTAAAATGCTATGTCTGTGTTCACCCAAACAAAGCAGCACCGTCAGACAAGAGGGACGCTGAGAGCAAGCACCCTTCTTACAGAGGATGTGGCACACCAAGGACGTGACCTTGGAAGGTGACTGGCTTGTTAGGAGTGCATTGATCCATAGGAAATCCATAGGAAGGATCCACTGCAAATCCCCAGGAAGGTCAAATCTGCCTGGATCCTGCGGGCACTGGAGAAGTCAGCTGGTGGTCAGCCAGGGAGTGCTTGTCATCAGGTGGGTGCTGAGATACTTCAGGTCACCCAGCTAAAGAGAGACCCCATCAAGAGGAGGAAAAGAGCCAAATCTTTGAAGACCATGGCGAAGGGGGTGACTCCACTGGAGCTGGCAGCAAGCACAAACCACTTCTCCAGAGAGGCTATGGAAGGACCAAAAAGGAACGCAGGCATCTGGGCAGCTGGATCTGCTTGCAGCAGTGAGGATGCATCTCTCTGACAGCTAAACTGGTTCCCAATGAAGGGGATAGGAAGAGGCAAACTCTGGCAGGATAAAAAGAAAAATACAGTAAAGATAGGCCAAAATAAAAATCTGAGACCACCTCAAAAGGAAAAATAAAATAAATCCTTTCCCAGGAAGAGGATGAGCCTGTTGGCACAGGTGAGCTGCCTGCAACTTGTCCCCAGGGAGAGCTCCCAGGAGGCTCCCCCACAGCCAGGCTTCTCTTCTGGCTCTGTTCAAAGTACCAACACAAGAGGAAAAACTGGATACAAACCCCGCAGGGACGTTTTGCAGCACCTCACAGCAACCCTGCCATGGTCAGGACGTGGCTGCGCGCTGGAGAACTGAGAGGGAGAAGCACGATGTCTGCGTTTACAGTGGCGTGGGGAGAGACACAGGGAATTATAAAGGCAGCAAACTCAACTGCATCCCATCACTTACAAGTCCTCACCGGTATCAGCGATGCAAGAACAACCATGACATTAGGAGAAAGAGCTGAAACAGCTTTTGGAAATGAAAATGATGCCCCAGAGGTGTCTTGGGTTCACTGAAGGAGTCATGTAGCTCATGCATCCCCAGTTTGCAGGGATTCTGCAGGGTCTCACGGAAACAGCTGTTAAAAAGCAGTTCAGCTGCCACAGGACAGGATGGAACAGCCTCCAGTGGACACACAGAAGGTAGGAACTAGGGTAGTACAACATGCTGCCCACGTGGAAGGGGTGCTGCTGGCAGCTGTTTGCCGAAGTCACCAATTTGGATAGCAGCAACGGTACAGGCCAGCTGTGGCCAGCTGCAGGGGGACACCGAGCACCGGGAGGTGCAGCCAGAGATACGACACGATGCCTGGGGAAAGTAACCCCGATGTCCGACCCACAGGGGTGGGCTCAGCCCTGAGCTGCCTGCTCCTTCTCCAGAGCTAGCTCTGTGGACGGGGGAGTGAATCCACTGGCACAGCTGGTAGCAGGACACAACACAGCTGTATCACCCCGCAAAGCCGGACGCACCAAGTCCTGTCTGGGGCTCCTCGTCTCAGAAAGGTGATAGAGCAACCAGAAAAGGCACTTGCAGCAACAATCAGACATACAGAAGAGCTATGTGTTCCAGCGCAGAGCTGGTAGGCGACAAGCTTGAAAAGCAACGAGAGAGTTTTTAGACAACCTGTTATGCTCCAGAAATCCTTGTTGGAGAATGCTGTAGATGCTCAAATCTTAAATGGGTTTCAGAGGTAACAGGGTGAGTTCACAGCAGAGTTCAGGGCTGTTCAGTGAAAAGTCTTCCCTCCGGCACCAGGAGCTGCTGAACTGTGATTTGAACAAGCCGGCAGAGCCCTGCTATTTCATTACATTGCAATAGGGATATTCCCCTCCCCTTGGCAAAGGGTGTTATGTGATGCCATGTACATGGCATCCTGCTGGAAAGCAGGAGTGATACACAACTCAGCAGACAGAGGTGGCCCCAACGTGGGGCTGGGATGGAGGTTTCACGCTAACTTGCCTATTTCTCACCTGGCAGCAGGTCTCTGCCACCAGCCAGAGCCAAAACCAAGAGTAAGACACTCCAAGGGTAAGGCGTTCCCCGTTCCCTGGGAGCTCCCTGCCCTTCAGCCCCTCCAGCCCAGGTGCTGGCAGTGAAGTCCCCACCCCCAGGGGTGCCAGCCTCACCATTCAGACACTCCATTTCAGGCTCCTCGCCCTCCGGGTGCTTCTTCAGCCTCTTGGCTTTTCTCCGCTTCTTACAGTAGAACATCAGCCCCAGCACGATAATAATGTAGGCAACAGCTGCCCCCACGGAAAGCCCGATGGTCTGGATCATCTTGTAGGGTGTGTGGTTGCCAGGTCCCTCGTCCTCTTCTACTGCTGGCTTGTCTGTGGGGCAGAGAGCATCAAACTCATGAGGGGGCGGGAGGGATTTCCCAAATCCTGCTCAGAAACGTGCCGAAGGAATGAGAGAAGCCCCCTCTCCCCCAACCCCTGCTGCTGTGGCTGCCTGCTCATCCAGCCACAGAACGCTGGGCACAGCAGGGATGCTGCTGTCAGTCCCTGTCAGCACCCACTGGCAGGGCCAGAAGCAGGGAATTCTAGAGCTCCCAGGGATACCAGAAGGCCCCGTCCCGATGTTGGGCACCTCCCTTACCTACGACGTATAGGAAGGCCTCGCGGTGCTTGATGTTGCAGCTGTTGCCAGCGATACAGGTGTATTTTCCAGAGTCCTCGGTGGTGACGTCGTAAATCACCAGGGAGCCGTTGGGCATGATCTGAATCCTGAAACCACACACACAGAGCCCTTTGCAAGCACGGGAGGGCAGGGGCAGGCTTGGGGCACCTGCAGCCCCGTCTCCCCAGGATGCCTCAGCCCCATGTCCCCAGCGCAATCATCTTGAAATCTCAGGCCGTGCAACGCTCAAGGACATATGGTTGTGGCTCCACCACAACTTGGTGGGCTTGGGTGGCAGAAAGGGTAATCCCAGGGCCAGGACAGTCCCGGTGCTGGGACACGGAGACAACTGACTGGACACTGGACAACTGGCCATGAAGATGATCAGAGGGCTGGAGCACCTCTGCTGTGAAGACAGGCTGAGAGAGCTGGGGTTGTTCAGCCTGGAGAAGAGAAGGCTCCGGGGAGACCTTCGAGCAGCCTTCCAATATCTGAAGGGAGCTCCAGGCGAGCTGGGGAGGGACTCTTTGTCAGGGAGTGCAGTGACAGGACAAGGGGGAACGGTTTTAAATTGGAAGAGGGGAGATTTAGATTAGATCTGAGGAAGAAATTCTTTGCTGTGAGGGTGGTGAGGCACTGGAAGAGGTTGCCCAGAGAAGCTGTGGCTGCCCCATCCCTGGAGGGGTTCAAGGCCAGGCTGGATGGGGCTTGGAGCAACCTGGTCTGGTGGGAGGTGTCCCTGCCCAGGGCAGGGGGTTGGAGCTTGATGATCTTTAAGGTCCCTTCCAACTCTGACCATTCTATGATTCTACGACTGTGTACCCACCAAACTGGGAACCCTAGACTGCACCACTGGCACCCGCACACTGGGTAGGCACGGGGAGCACCACGCTGCGCCACGTTTCAGTTTGGAACAGAGGCTGCGTACCTGGGCAGGAGCTTGCCGGGATCCAAAATCTTGTCCTTCCCTTTCCACTGGATGTGCGGCATGGGGTCCCCCTCTGCCTGGCACTGGAACATGGCCGTGTGCCCCTGGTACACCGTTGTGGGCTCTGGCTCTAGCTTGAAGGTGACGTAAACTGAAGGCAGAGAGGCCGACACGAAGGCTGTCAGCTCCTGGGAAGGACGCTGAGCTCTCACGGGGGTCCCAGCGCCGGCACAGCGGAACATGCCCTCTTGGGCTGTACCCAAAGCACTGACAAACCGGACACTCCCGTGCCACGGGGAAGAGCTCTGGGTCAGGCCAGACCTTGCTCTCTCTGCAGGGGCACGCCAGCTGGGACCCCACTGCAAAGCCAGCACAGCAGGAAACCCACCTGCTACCACAAGCTGCACGGTGGCACGGATCTCGCCCTGCGGGGTGTTGGAGGCGATGCAGGTGTAGTTCCCCGAGTCGCTCCTGCTCACCTTGTGGAAGGACAAGATGCCGGCGTTGTGGCTGACGTGGGACGGCAGGCTGCTCCCATCTGCGAGGACGCGAGAAGAGGGATGCAGCAGTCACGCATGAAGCACGTGGTGCCTTCCCAGGCAGCTGCAGCACCGCTGCTTCCCCCACGTCGGAGGTGGGCCAGCCCAAAGTTCCTGGGGCCCCAGGCCAGAAACAGACCTACTGCATCCAAGACCCCCCCCTTTTACCTGTTTTAGTCCACTGGATGGTGGGCTTTTCCCGGCCAGTGGCTGAGCAGGACACTGTAACCTCCTTATCAAACTCCATGCACTGCAGGGGCTGGGGCGGGGGGGTGAACTTCAGCTTCTCTGCAAGAGACAGATGTGCTGTTAGGGTCTCCCCCCCTTCCCCGAGCCCGCTGGAGGCACTGGAGCTGGGGGTACCATGCCTGCACCCTGCCAGGGAAAAGAGGTCCCCAGAAGGGGAGGGTGTGGAGTGCTTGTCAGCGTACCTAGCACGTGCACCCGCGCGTACCCCTCGATGCTGCCCGCCGGCGTGCTGCTCACGCACTTGTACATGGTCCCATCGTACACCTCCACGTTGTTGATGCGCAGTGTCCCATTCTCAGAGATCTCAAACCGCGAGTCCTGCCCAGAGGGAGGGAGGGAGGGGGACAGAAATAACACTGTCACCAGCGCCCTGGGCTCAGACCTTGCCTGTAGCACTCCTGACGCTCCAGGCGCCCACATCGTGCCTCAGATAGACACAGCCCCGCTGAGGACCCACACGGAGGACTGAGACCAGCTGCAGTGACATCCCTCTGAGGGACATCTCTCTTGTCACTGCCCCCAAAACCACAGGGCTGGCTGGCAGCCAGGTGGCTAGAGGCAGCCATTTGCACACCCAGTAGGATGAAGATGGTGCCAGGAACATGGCCTGGACGGGGGTGACAGGGATGCTTGGCCAAAGAGCAAGGCAAGAAAGAGGAGCAGCAGAGCAAGGAGCTGAGCGGGTGGCCAGCAAAAGCGCCCATGAGTGGCAGGGGCTTGCCTTACCTCAGAGATGGAGACGCCATTGCGGTACCAGGTGACAGTGGGTTTCAGGGAGGCCTTGCTGAGGCAGTGCAGGTATCCCGGCTTGCTCTCCTCCAGCTGGCTGTCCTTGGGCATCTCCACCCACTTGGGTACCGCTGGGCACAGAGGCAAGGGGGTTACGATGGCCGCTCACCACTCCTCCGGCCACCACCAGCCAGGCAGTGGGCAGCCAGCCACGGGGCCCTGTAGCCCAGCCATGAGAGATGTGCTTCTCTGTACCAGTTGAGGTGATGTTCCATCCCACCCCACCTCACCCCAACCCCCTTACCCAGCCCCTTTCCTCTGCCCCCAGCCCTTCTTGGAAAGCTGCCTACTAGCCACAGTGATGCTCAGCTCCTGTTTCTTCTCTCCAGCCTTGTTGGCAGCGTGGCACGTGTAGGTCCCCGCGTCCATCTCGGTTATACTGGTGAAAACGAGATGCTCTCCCTCTTGGTGCACCCGGCCAGCAGTGGGAACTCGTTCCTGGTTTCTCTCCCACCAGACCTGGGGCGTGGGGACGCCTCGCGGGGCAGGGCAGGCCACACGGTGCCCCTGGTTCGCTGTCAACACCTTCGGGGAGAAGGGTGCCATTTCTTCGATCTCTGAGAGGAGCAATAGACAGCAGGGCTCAAAGAGGGCAGGAATGGTGTAAGTCAACCCACCAGCATCATTACCCCCACGGGAGACACCAGCCAAGGGAGAGAGCACACAAGCTATATGTGCTCCCCTCATCTAGGCAGCAAGGATGGACCATTTCACAGACAAACCAAGCAGTTCTCCATCTACTGACCCATCACTATATTGTCACGTAGCTCCTCCAGAGTGACACCACAACTCTGGAACCCACTGCCCACCCTGCCACCAGCCCCAGGACCTCACCTGCAAGCCGCAGAGTCGCCTTCAGCACAAGAGTTTTCCCCCTCTGCCCGTGTCCAACGCACTTATAGACACCGGTGCTGCGAGCTCTCACCTGGGTGATCAGCAGGGAGCCGTTGGCGAACACGGTGGTCCTGGGCACGTGGGGAGAGGCAAGGCTCAGTGACCACCTCTGCAGGACGTGGAGACCAGAGCCACAGCCCCACGATGTCTTACACGAGCCCACGGAACCAAGAGGGAGACTTTGTGCGGAGTCAAAGCTTCCCAGTGCAGGGGGAGCAGCACGCACAAACAAGGACATGGTGGGACAAACGCTTCATGGAGGAAATGAGCTAATAGAAATCTCCTTCTCGGAGAAGAGCTAGTTCCCACCAAAAAGATGCATCACCAAACCGGGCCAGCTTCTGAAAGCTGGCACAGCCAGGAAAGGGGGTAGGTGGCACAAGGTGGCGCCCAGGAGCTGCCAGACCACTGGGCATCTGGCACCCGGACAGCACCGCTTGCCTTGCACAGGTTGGCATCCCGGGCTCCAGGATCCCAATTCCATGGGCAGCCTGTGCTGGGAGGTGTCCCCAGCCCTGGAGATTGCCACATGCATAGGTGTCTGGGGCCCAGAAACATTCCTGGCTCTGGGGAACACCATGCACTGGCATCTGGGGGTGCAAGACAGCCATGTGATCACGTGCACAGTGATGGCTGTGCAGATGTTGGGGGCTGGGAAGTGTCCCCCGAGTCTGGGGATCACCGTCTGTGGGCATCTGGTACTGGGACACGTCCCTGACTCGGGAAATCATCCTAAGTGGGTGTCTGGGGACACCATGAAATTGCCATTTGCAGACATCTGGGGCTGGGAGATATCCCCAACTCTAAGGATCATCGCACGTGGGCGTCTAGGACTGGCAGCCCCCCCAGACTCATTCGAGGACAAACTGCTTCCTGCGTCCTATGCAGATAAAGGCCGTGCACAAGTACCAACACCCTGCTAAACCCAAACCAGCCAAGCTGAGAAACCAATCCCAACGGCCAGCCTGATGTTTAATGCTCGCCCTTGGGCATGGCCAGGGTTTGGTCTCCCTCTGTTGCTTCTGGCACACGGTGCTCCCTCTCCTCCCAGCCCTGCCCATATCACTGGGGTCCCTATTACTTGGATCTGTTGGTGACGGGGCTGTCTTCAAATAGCCACTCTTGGGTGGGTGGGGGCACGGCTGCAAACTGGCAGTCGAACATGGCCTCTTCGTTCTTGGTCACGATGAGGTCCTGCGGGACGATCACCGCCTGAGGAAAGCTCTCGTCTGAAATGCCAGAGACCACAGGAGGGTAAGAAGAGCAGAGCGGCTTGTGGTGCCCAATTCACCAGTGCTCTGGGGGAAAACTCAAAACAGATCAAAAAAGAGCCGGGCGCACGCTGCCAGCCCGAAGGAGGCAGACATGCCAGCACGGCTGGAGTTACGCAGCCAGAGGCCAGGACTCCTCTGGGGAAAGCCCCTTCTGCTTCCAGCAAGTCCCCGAGCACCCTGGACTCCTAGCAAACAGATCAAACCTGTCACTGGACTGCAAAGTCCCATGTCTAGTTCCGAATACCTCTCTATGGTCGACATCTCCCGCCTGCCCCGAGCCTTGTCTCCAAAGGCCAACAGGGCTTCTCACTCAAAATCACACAATCTTCATGGTTGGAAGGGACCTTTGAGATCATCTCGTCCAACCCTACTCGTGTGGCACTGTGGTGGCACTGACATTAGGAAAAGCTACAGCTTCCACGGTCCAAACCTCGTTGAAGGAGGGAGGACCCTGGTGCTCCAGTACCAAAGACTGGTTTGGGGTAAACCAAAACTGCTCCAGAGAGATGCATGGGCAAATAAACACCTGCAGACAAGGCAGGGTTCAAACCCGGCCGGGTGTGTCAGGCCTGAGGCTTTGTGTGGCCGGAGGCTTCAGACAAAGAATGGGTGGAGAATGGGCTGGAAACCAGCCGTGAGGAGAAGGACTTGGGAGTGCTCCTGGGTGAGAAGCTCACCATGAGCCAGCAGTGCGCGCTGGCAGCCCAGAAAGCCAACCCCATCCTGGGCTGCATCAAGAGAAGTGTGGCCAGCAGGGCCAGGGAGGGGATTCTACCCCTCTGCTCTGCGCTCCTGAGACCCCACCTGGAGCTCTGTGTCCAGCTCTGGAGTCCTCAGCACAGGAAGGACATGGACCTGTTG
>VXAK01020425.1:1094-26459 GCA_013399435.1 Arenaria interpres | reverse complement strand
GGGAGACCTTAGAGCAGCCTTCCAATATCTGAAGGGAGCTCCAGGAGAGCTGGGGAGGGACTCTTTGTCAGGGAGTGCAGTGACAGGACAAGGGGGAACGGTTTTAAAGTGGAAGAGAGGAGATTTAGATTAGATACCAGAAGGAAATTCTTTGCTGTGAGGGTGGTGAGGCACTGGAAGAGGTTGCCCAGAGAAGCTGTGGCTGCCCCATCCCTGGAGGGGTTCAAGGCCAGGCTGGATGGGGCTTGGAGCAACCTGGTCTGATCACATGCATCCTACTCCCTCAGGATCCCCCATGACCAGGCAGGAGGACACTGCTCTGATGTAGGCTTGGCACAAGCCTCACATGGGAAACAGGGATTTTACCAGGTGTCAGGAAACACTGGGTTCCAGCTCCCCAGGGCAGCAGGAGAAACTATTTATGTCCTTATCTTCCCTCCCAGGGAAATGGACACAACCCGTTCAGCTCAAGCGATATCCCTGTGATTAATGTCTCACGAGCACAAGTGCCAAAGCAAACTGGGATAATATGTGTTAAAATGCAGTAAGAGCCAAAAACTTGTGTTTTGCGTTTGACAACAGCACCCAAGGTGCCACAGATGGACTCATCACACAGATGAGAGAGCTCTTGCCAGCACCCGGTGGGGAGCAAAGGTGACCCCTGCTCAGTCTGGCGGGACACCTCCACAACAGCATGGGTCTGCCGTGGGTTCGTGAGCTCATCTGGGCGAGCGAGAGCCACCTCAAGAAACAGCCAGCAACACCACGTTTGTTGGAACGTCAGCCCAAGGAAGCCCAAGCATAGGTCTCCCCTATGATTGTGAAGACACAGCTGGGCCAGCCACAGCCCCGCAAAGCCAGCGCCAAGCAGCGATCCCAAATGTGTGCGCTGGCAAACACCCCACCCCTCTCTGCATATGTATGTGACACAAGCCACCCCTGGCTGGGAGAAAAAGAAACCCTCACCACATGTTTCTGGCCCAAAAACCATCTCAACTGCGGCTCCGGAAAGCTTTTCAGGAAAAGCTTCAGCCGGATGAGATCAACATATCTGAAATGCAGCACACTTGAAAACACCCGAGCGGTGTTTTACCCGAAGGATATTTAATTGAAACGGACAACCCTCCCGTTGAGGCAATAGATGGAAGGTTAAATGAGTTGTGTGGGGAAGTCGCGCTGGTACCTACAGGTCCCCAGGGTATCGTTGCCACACGCCACAGAGCAAATCATCTGCAGGGAGGGGACAGGCACCAGCAGCACGCACGAGGATGGAGAGAAGAGGGGGCTCAGATCACACCCTGGCTCTGAGACCGTACTTACAGCAAAGATCTGAAGGCAGGAACACAGCGTCATTCATGCTCTTGGGCAGGGTATCCTCCTGCTCAAAACTTACTTCATTTATTTAAGGAGGCAAATAGCAGCTTCCCAGGAAAAAACATCCACACGAACACCTGCACGGCCAGCTTGAATTTCTACCAGGTGTATCTCAATTCACTTTTTGGGCTTGGGATGTCCCCCGCATTCCGCCGCTGCAGCCTCCTCCAAAAGCCACAGAGGGCAGAGCATTTCAGGCTGGCAAATAAAACCAGCAAAGCTGCAGCCGGGACAGACTTTGCGAGTAACCCCGGGAAGTTAAGTCATTGCTGCCCAAAGCTCTGCAAGGGCCAGTTTGCAACCCTATGAGCTTGCCAAGGGAACTAAGGGCTCTCCACACCTCCGACCGACAAAGGAGACCCAGCCCCGTGGTAGCCAACCCCCTCGAGTGCTGCCCCAGCGTTACTGCAGCGATTTGGCAGCACAGCCTGGGAATGGCTTTGGTTTGAGGTCCTTCTCCGGAGCTAGAAGAGAGAGACACATCCACGTTGCTTGTTTTCATCAGCCAAAGCGGTAAGAAAATGCATCCAAGGAGTAATAAGAACCTGAGGGAGCCCCAGCCGAGCTGGGGGCTAGCACTGGGGAATTGGGGCTGAAGTTCTGGGGGGATCCCACATCTCTCCTCCCACCTGGGCAGCGCTGGGTTTGGTACATCCTGGGCACGGAGATGTTGTAGAGCTCCTGGGAAAGGAGGTGGCAGCCAAACTGCCCAGCCCACATGTCTCAGTGCTCACCTCTGGGGCTGGACACTGTCCTCCTGCGCCGCACCATGGAGATAGCCAGGTAACGAACCTCATGGACCTCATGGGGTGCTGGGCTTTTGTAATCATGGAGACACAGCCAGAAAACGCGTGGGGTGGCAGGACTCACCCCTGGGGGGATCAGCCATCTCTAATCAGCTGTATTTAGGACTGCAGCTCCTCCTTCAGGCTGCAAGGGCATGGGGCAGCATTACAAGCCGGTAATGGACCCAAGCCAGGTTTTCTCCATCCATCGCTCAGGCTTCGGTGCCAGTCCCACAGAGCGCTGGCCAGGGGGACACTTCAGTAGCCCAACCCCATCTGGGTGCCACAGAGCAACTGTGCAAGCTGGGGAGACCAGGCGGCACATCTCCCGCCCTGCCCGACAGGCCAAGTTGCCCACATCTTGAAGCAATCCAAAAATCATTGTCTCCTCGCCTAACGACATCGCTGGGGAATGCGGCCTCAACCACAAAGCCTTCAGCTGCTGCGCAGCCCCTCACCCCTGCTGTCTCCGCAGCCATTTCGTTCACCTACAAGCCACGCCGGGGAAGCAACAGGCAAGTTGGCTGGTGGCAGCGTGTTGCCACGGCACGGCAGCCCCTCGCCTGCCTGGGCACTGGGCAGTTGTGGAGGAAAGGAAGCTGGCACAGATCTCAGCAGGCGATGGTTAGCCTCGGCAGACATCCCCAGCCCCGTGGGAGATCCGTTCTCCCCTCAACCCTGAGCTGCCCGCCCCCAGGCATGCCCAGTGCCCAGCTCCTGGGTACCTCCTCACCCAGCCAAAAGAGCTCTGGACGGAGGACTGAAAGGCAAAAGGAAAGGATCCATTTCACTTTGTACCCAAGAGAGCCTAGGTTAGCAACCTCTTGAGACACCACAGCTGTTGCAAGGATATGAGTAACCCCAGAGCTGTTTGCAACCAAACAAGGAATTAGAAGCATGGGAACGGGATTTGGGAGAGGGCTTTGTGCAAGTTTAAGGTTTCCTGGTTTGGAAAGCAAGGCCAGCACTGTGGGGCTTCTGTGGCTTGTAGCCCAGCCCCACTCCCCAGCCAGGCCACAGGAGCGTTGTTCTGCAGACTTGCTTCCAGGGGCACTTCAGCAAAGTTCACCCTGGCTCAGCTCAGCCAGATGTGCAAGCCAGCTCCTTCAATGCCCTGCATCTGGAACAGCAGATCAGAGGAGCTGCAACTCATCTGCAGTGCCCACGGCAGCAGAGCCCAGAGCACCCAAACTGCAGCCTTCCTCCCCCGAGGTGAACCACCCTCTTCTTCCCTGCCAGCTGGAGGCTTCAGAACTGCCCCAGCTGTGGAAGGGGACAGCTGGCTTACAGGAAACAAATACAACTTTTGGAGAAGTTGTGGCTGCCCCATCCCTGGAGGGGTTCAAGGCCAGGCTGGATGGGGCTTTGAGTAGCCTGGTCTGGTGGGAGGTGTCCCTGCCCAGGGCAGGGGGGTTGGAGCTTGATGATCTTTAAGGTCCCTTTTAAACCAAACCATTCTATGATTCTGTGAAAACAAAGCCCACGGGTACCAGGGTGCAACAGAAGGAGTTAGCTGCAAAAACTGGCAGAGACAACTCCCCCCGAGGAGTTCTTCTGGCAGAGGACACAGCTGGCCAACATCTGTTCTGGCCTCTCAAAGCAGAGGGGACCTCAAATAGTCCCCAGCTCCACTGTGGAGCCAGCGCTCCCCGGGGATGCAGAACTAGCTTGCAGGTCTCAGCCCTGAGGTGGGAGCTGGATGTATTTACACCGCCAGCTTAGCGCCTAACTAGACAAAGAGCTGGGTAACACACTCCTGAACGTTTGTCCCTTGTCTGTTTTCCTCAACGGTCACCAAAGTCCCAAGAAAGCCACTGCTGCAGCACACAGGCAGGGAACCTGCTCCCTGGCTCCCCAAAACCCGCAGGGCCCTTTGCAACACACCCTAGAGGCAAGGAGGACAGCAGCCCACCCCAGGAAGGCCCTGGGTACCTTGCAGCAACCACCCAGGACACCTGTCTGCAGAGAGGAGGCTGGGGATACAGCCGGGAGAGAGGAGGGTGACCTGGCCAGAGATGCCCTAGCCCCCTCTCCATCCCCAACTAACTTGAGGTGGGCAGCAGCAGTAGCCCAAGTCCATCACCAGCCTGCAGCTCTTCAGCCTCAGACTNAGGTCCCTTTTAAACCAAACCATTCTATGATTCTATGAAAACAAAGCCCACGGGTACCAGGGTGCAACAGAAGGAGCTAGCTGCAAAAACTGGCACAGACAACTCCCCCCGAGGAGTTCTTCTGGCAGAGGACACAGCTGGCCAACATCTGTTCTGGCCTCTCAAAGCAGAGGGGACCTCAAATGGTCCCCAGGTCCACTGTGGAGCCAGCGCTCCCCGGGGATGCAGAACTAGCTTGCAGGTCTCAGCCCTGAGGTGGGAGCTGGATGTATTTACACCGCCAGTTTAGCGCCTAACTAGACAAAGAGCTGGGTAACACACTCCTGAACGTTTGTCCCTTGTCTGTTTTCCTCAATGGTCACCAAAGTCCCGAGGAAGCCACTGCTGCAACACCTCATCCTGTTGGTCTCGGCCCATCGATCCAGCCTGTCGAGATCTCTGTGCAGAGCCTCTCTACCCTCCAGCAGGTCGACACTCCCACCCAACTTGGTGTCGTCTGCGAACTTACTGAGGGTGCACTCGATCCCCTCCTCCAGATCATTGATAAAGATGTTAAAGAAAACTGGCCCCAGTACTAAGCCCTGGGGGACACCACTCGTGATTGGCCTGATCCTGAAGAGTAGGATTTAGAGATACCTTCACCATTCTCTACCAAGAGACCAACTCTGGATGTGTCAGCTAAATAACAAACCTCAGCAAAGCAACGCAGCAGCAGCACCTTTCTGCCACCTGGGAACCCACTGCTGATGTACCACCATCCGCACTACACCTTTATGCTTCTGCCACTGTCATTGTTCAGATCACAGAGGAAACAAAGCCTCTGCAACCGCCCAGCAGCAGCACAGGCTACCCCTCTTTGATAAGGAATCACGAAGGGAAAAGGAAGGTTTGAATGAGCCAGACACCAATATAGGTTAGGGATGGACCTGCTGGAAAGCACTACTGAGGAGAAGGATCTGGGGGTCCCGGTGGACAGTAAACTCTCCATGAGCCAGCAATGTGCCCTTGTGGCCAAGAGGGCCAATGGGATCCTGGGCTGCATAGGGAAGAGTGTGGGCAGGAGGTGGAGGGAGGTCATTCTCCCCCTCTGCTCTGCACTGGGGAGGCCACAACTGGAATCCTGCGTCCAGTGCTGGGCTCCCCAGTTCAAGAGAGACAGGGAACTGCTGGAGAGAGTCCAGCGTAGGGCAACAGAGATGATGGAGGGATGGGAGCATCTCCCTGATGAGGAGAGGCAGAGAGAGCTGGGGCTCTTTAGCCTGGTGAAGAGAAGGCTGAGGGGACACCACCTTAATGCTGACGAGTATCTAAAGGGTGGGTTGAAGGAGGATGGAGCCAGACACTTTTCAGTGGTTCCCAGCGACAGGATGAGGGGCAACGGGCACAAGCTGGAACATGGGAAGTTCCACTCCAATCTGAGGAAGAACTTCTTTGGGGTGAGGGTGGCAGAGCCCTGGAAGAGGCTGCCCAGGGAGGGTGTGGAGTCCCCTTCTCTGGAGATCTTCAAGCCCTGCCTGGATGCCGTCCTGAGTGATGTGCTCTGGGCAACCCTGCTTTGGCAGGGGAGTTGGGCTGGATGATCTCTAGAAGGTCCCTTCCAACTCCAACATTTTCGTGATTCCGTAATGCACCCTGGACTCCCACCACTCTGCAGCACTTGCTCCCAGCTCTGTAGACCTGTAGCAAGGCAAGGAGAAAACAGGCAGAGCATTGCTCTGAAGCTGCCACTGCATCCCTCAGCAGCATGCTTAGCTGCTGCCAACCCCAAGCAAAACCAACAACTCAGGCAACAGCTAGGAAGACCACCTGGCTCCGTGCAGGCCCAGCGGCAGAGCTAAGGGCCACAAGAGAGGCAGCCCTTGAAGGAAAAGAGCATCAAACCTCAGCAGAAGGGACTGAGAAGTTCACACTCAGGTTCTATGTGCCAAAGTAGCTCAACATGGGATGGACACGGACAGCCCCAAGCATAGGACTGATTTATCACCATGTTCTCTGGGAAAGAGATCGGGTCACAGCAGAAGGCTGGTGTCAAAGGCAACCATAAGCGTATTTTCAGAAAAGACCATGACCTGTGGTCCATCCCAAAGCCGTAAAAGGCACAGCAAGGGATTTTGTTAGGATTTGGAGTCCTGGACTCTCACAGGTTTCACTAACATTCCCAGAAATCATTACCAAACAGGTCTCGTTTCTAGCAGCGATTTATTAAACATCATTGTCTGCAGGCAGCAATTCCCTCTGTTGCCAAGTCCTCAGGAATATCTCCAGTACCGGGGCTTTGCTTTTAGCCACCCATGAATCAAAGAGCAGCAGAATCTGGGTTCAAGTCCCGGCTCGCTTCCGAAAGCTGGGCAATCAAATCACCTGGGCTGGAGATCCCATGCTCGCTGGTCCAGAGGAAGCCCCGAGCCCCCACTGAGAACAAGGCTCCATTCACTGCAGGCAGGTTTAACTCCTCACGTGCTGGGTGTGCGCTCCTCGCCAGCAGCTTAGCCCATGCAGGCTTGGCAGCAGTTCCGACGAGGGAGCGACGTTCCAGACATGGAAGTGCTGCTGATGCTCAGGACCGCAACTCTCACCTGACAGCCTTTCCTTCCTGCTGCACCCAGGCACAGCATGCACAGCTCCATTGTCCCTGTGACATCTGGGCCCCAAAGGATTCCTTTTCCTGTCTCTTCCCCATCCACAATCATCATCCCAAGCTGTCAGCAGCGCTTCTTTGCTTGCCTGCAGCGCCCGGGCTCCTTCCAACTCAGCCTCCGCGGCAAACAGCCACGTTTGCAGAGCAGCAAGCCAGGCCTCCCCAGGCCAGGGAAGCCACAAAGAGCAGCACGCAATAAAACCACTCGCCTGGCCCCTCGTCCTGCCCTCTCTGCCGTCACCGGACCAGCCAGGGCACTTAGTACCTTGATCCCACCTCCTGCTCCCCATCCGCTGCAGCCCAGAGGATGCAGGCTGCCACAGAGCCAGTAACGCACGCCAGCATCTGCTCTTTGTCCTCACGAGGCTCCCAGTGAGCGCAGGGCCCCATACAGACCTCCCATTCATGGCTCGAGCGAGCCATGTGTTTCCTGGCACAGTTCATTATGAACACGCTCCCTATAAAAGCAGATTTTTGGCATGCCAGGACCGGGAACAACACACGGGTCAGCTTTTCCTCCCCTCCTGGTCACAAAACACAGAGCCAGCAGGCTCATTTGCACCAGCTGAAGCTGTGGAAGCAGGCAAGAAATATCACGAATGCTTAATAACACAAGAAACCCCCCACGCCCCCCCCAGCCTTGCCTCGCGGGTCGGTCCCTACAGCCACATAAAGCAGCTGCTCGGAGCACGCCTGCTCCGTACACAGCCTATTCCACTGCTTAGCAGATACCACGGAAACGGCAGCCAAGCCAAACACCCAGAGAGATTTGCATCTCCAAATGATTTCCAGCCAGCATGTTCCTCTGTGCAAGAGGTTCCAGTTGAGAAAGCCTCTCCCGACGGGTAGAGTTGCAATAAACCACTCTCTCTCCCACCAGGCCAGATGGAAATGGTTTGACGCAAGGCAAGGAGCTCCGAACACGGCAGGCTTGGTCTGATCAAGCCCAGCATCTGGAAAGTCTTTGGGCACCCATCATATAAGCCTTTTAAAACTACATCGTTTCCATTCCAGCTAAAGTAAAAACAAAATCTCACTCTGCACCCAGGAAAAAAAAAAAAAAACACAAAACATTCCTATTTGAGTCCCCAGCACAACTGGATGGGTACAAAACAGCGTTTCCAAGAAATACGCAGCTATTGGTGGTGGCTTTGGTTTCCTTAGCTGGGAGGAATCGCACCTGCACCTAGGAGCTCCAGGTCTGGGGCAAACACAGCACGGTCATACTGGGGTGGCTCAAGACAACGAGAAATTTGGGAAAACACCATCTACGGGACTCCACAGTTGTACCACACAACTGGATCCAACAGCCCCGCTCTGAGAGTGTGGGTCTGGCTCAGACGACGGCCAAGTAAGTCTCCTCCTTTCGTGGTGGTTTGCTGCGGACTTGCAGGAGACGTGATGCCTACACACCACCACTTCACACCAGTCACCACACCACCATGGGGGCCATGCATCCAGCTCCTCTCTGCATGCTCCGTGGAGGGCCACGTCAAATCAGCCTGTAGCACAGCCAGTTGCATCCATGAGCAAAGTTTCAACTGCAAAGCAACCTTCCAGGTGGGATTTCCTGATCCAGAGGAGAGACATTCCCATCCTGTAACGGCCGGGGGCATCTGCTCATCCCACAGTATTTGCTTGGCTGCTTCGTTTGGGTCCCAAATGGAAACTGCAGAGCTGGTCCACTCTTTCCTCACCTCCATCCCTGCGTGCCAATGTAAGTTTACATCTGCCCAGATCCCAGCCACCCTCATGGACCCCACCGGGAGGATCTATGATGTATGGCAGATGCAAGCCCTTGTTTGGAAACATCTTGGCTGCTGGCCTACCAGGGAGCGACAATTGCTCTGCAATGGGGATCTCAGCCTGAGCTCGCCCCTGGTGGTCCACAGCACCTCTTCTCCACTGCCCTCTGCATGGAGGGGGATGCTTTTAAACACAGGCTCCACACAACCATTGAGAAGCCAACTCTGCCCTTCAAACCAACCTTTAGAATGAAAAAAAAACAAAAAAAAAAAGGAAATCCCACAACCACTTCGCACTATTCCCAAGAGCGTCCCCAGAACTGCTCAGAGAGGCTGCCAGCTGTGGGGGGATCTTCTCCCCCGTGGTAAGGAACCCTCCCTGCCCTTCCAGCCCCGTGATCCCATACCGGGGAAGGGTTCAGCCCCATTTCTGAGCAATTATCGCAAGAAACCAGAACAAAGCCACCGGGAATTTGAAGACCGTAAATCAACGGCGGGAGCAAGCGCCGAGGCTCGCGGGAAAGGCGCTGGGGTGCAGATGGCCATGGGAAGAGCTGGCTGCCACACGCAGCGGGGAGATGCCTGCAGCCTCCACTGCACAAAGCCCCAGAGCAGGCAGGAACCGCTCACACATGTGTTGCTGCAGGAGAAAAAGACCAGTATAATTAACTGAGAAGAAGGCTCAGCACGAGGACAGTGAGCCCAGGTAGCCAGCTGCTGGCTACCAATGGTGCCAGGCCACCCGTTCCAGCGAGTTTGGGGCTTCCCCGTCCTGCTTCCTCAGCCCTGACCCCGTGAATCCCAGCCACGCACCCCGCAGGCTTGCTTCCTCCAAGCCCATCCAAAGCCCAGTTCCACAACCCTGCCACAGGAGCTCTGCAGCCTCCCTCCTCCGCAGCTCCCTGCCTTCATCCTTGTGCTGGCAGCGAGCAGAGAACCCCTCCTGCTTCCCTGCGTGCTCGAAGCCAGGCAGCAGAGTAAGAGAAGAGTCACCCCAAAGCAGGATGACACGATAACCTCTGCAATCTGGGACAGGAGGTTGGTGGAGAGTGAGGCCCCAGGGCACCTCCCACCGCTCGAGCTACCTGTTGCGCTGGCGATGAGCAAGAACAGCAACAGGGGTGCTACCCTGCAGACCCCGAGCCATTGGAACATGACAGGAGGTTCCTCCTCATTCCCAAGCAGAGCAGGGCTGCTGCCAACAAATACCCCACTGCGGGCTCACTTGGGCTGATGGGACAGCCACAGTTGGTCTCCAATGCTGAGGGATTCGCTGGTGGGCTAGAGCGTATGGAGGACGTGTCTGGGCTCAACTGCTAACCGTGCCTCTGCCCCAAAGCCTCTCCCGACATCTCAGCACCTTGCCCAAACAGGGGAAAGCTGGAGCAAGCCAGGGAAGTCAGAGAACCACAGAATGGTTTGAGTTGGAAGGGACCTTAAAGATCATCAAGCTCCAACCCCCCTGCCCTGGGCAGGGACACCTCCCACCAGACCAGGTTGCTCCAAGCCCCATCCAGCCTGGCCTTGGACCCCTCCGGGGATGGGGCAGCCACAGCTTCTCTGGGCAACCTCGTCCAGTGCAAACAATTTCTTTCTGGTATCTAAATCTCCCCTCTTCCAATTTAAAACCGCTCCCCCTTGTGCTGTCACTGCCCTCCCTGACAAAGAGTCCCTCCCCAGCTCTCCTGGAGCTCCCTTCAGATATTGGAAGGCTGCTATAAAGACCTTATAGACCCTATAAAGACCTTATAAAGACCCCAGAGCCTTCTCTTCTCCAGGCTGAACAACCCCAGCTCTCTCAGCCTGTCGGTCCCTGTGGCAGCCAAGCCCCTTGGCTCACCCCACAGCAGCTGAGGCTGCTGAACCAGAACAACTGGCCTTGGCCCCGCAGGAGGTCCCTGTCTGTCCCAGGAGCAGGTCGGCACCGCTCCGAGCCCTGCTCTGCCAACGGGGCTGCGCCCGTGCTCCCGGCATCCGCAGCGAGAGGAGGGACGGGCATCTCTAGGGAAACATGCCTGGTCCCAGGGAAAGGACGCCATTTCTGCTGGTAGCCACAACCAGGCAGTCCCAGGCCCCTAACAGAAGCCCAGGTACCCCTCCTGAGCCCCCCCACCCCAAGCCCTGAGGGCAGTGGTGCGGCTGGGAGGGGGACGGGGCAGGCTCAGCAGCCAGCCCACAGCTTCCCCTGCCCAAACACTCTGGGCAGAGGGCACACGATGGCAGCTCTCTGCCAGCCTTAGGCTTATGGAGAAGAAAGCTTGCTTTGGTCAGGGCAGGTGGGCCCGCGCCTGCTTCCCAAGCAACACAGGTCACCGGTGGCCACGGGACCCGCGGGAAGGCTAGGACAGCATCTCAGTGGCAAATAAACAGAGAGACGGAAGAAGAAGTGAGGCGGGGAGGGCACAAGCCCAGTGCAGGAGCTGGGAATGCTGCTGGCTCAATTAAACCATCTTTAATGGTGCCTCAGCCAGAGGCCCCCGAGTGGCTACCGCCCGCCGGGGGCTCCTGAGCAGCCACCTGTCCTGGGTTGCGAGACACAGGACTAACTTTTTGTCTAATGCTGGGGAAAATTGCACTTCTAGAAGACTCTAGTGCCTGAATATGTGAAAATATTTACTTTATAGCCAGCCAGGCTCTGTGGGATTTAAGGTCTTCGCGTTTTCGAGCCTTGCCAGGCGCAGGGACAAGGAGGAACAAGGCCTGGGCATTTGACCCAGGCTGGCCAACAGGATTATTTCATACCATGAACGTCACATTCCATATAAATTAGAAAAGTTTGCTGCGTAGCTCTCTCTCCCTTGATGGCGGCGGGTCCAGACAACTCCTTGCCCCAGTGCCAGACCCCTGAGGCCTTCCCTTCCTCCTGAAGCCATTGCGCTGGCAGTGTCCGCCATTTGCTGTCCTTGCCGGGAGTGCACAGCTTCCTACTGATAGAATGGGCTGGGTATAATTCTTGTATATCTTATATCAGTATTGGGATTAATACCAGTTCTTTAGTATTATTGTTAATTATTTAGTCTTAGTCTATTAAATATATTTATATTTCAACCCTTGTGTTTCTTTGTGTTCCCCAATTCCCCTTTCCAGGTGGGGAGGGGTCATCGGGTGACAGAATGATTGTCTAAACGACAATAGATTGTTATGGGTTTTCTCAAACCATACCACCACCACCAGTCAGGGGCTCCCCAGCAGCCACTGCCGGCTGCGTTGCCAAGCCCCAGTCAGAAACACAAAATGCTTGGAGGGTGACTCAGCAGCAGCGACAGGGCTACTGCACCCACCGGTCCTGCTAACCGACTCTCCCAGGCTTGCTCAGAGCCCTTGAGCCATTTCCCTGGCTTCCTCAGAAACACCGATTTCTAGCTGATGCACGCTACTGTCAGGGCATGGCAGGCTGGAGACGCAGCCAGTCTGGAGGCTGAGCTCTCTGGCCAGCACAGCAAAGGTATTGAGGTATCATGGAATCCCAGAATTGTTGGAGTTGGAAGGGACCTCTAGAGATCATCCAGTCCAACTCCCCGGCCAAACAGGGCTGCCCAGAGCACATCACTCAGGACGGCATCCAGGAGGGGCTTGAAGATCTCCAGAGAAGAGGACTCCACACCCTCCCTGGGCAGCCCCTTCCAGGGCTCTGCCACCCTCACCCCAAAGAAGTTCTTCCTCAGATTCCAGTGGAACTTCCCATGTTCCAGCCTGTGCCTGTTGCCCCTCGTCCTGTCACTGGGAACCACTGAAAAGAGTCCGGCTCCATCCTCCCTCAACCCACCCTTTAGATCCTTGTCAGCATTAACAAGGTCTCCCCTCAGCCTTCTCTTCTCCAGGCTAAAGAGCCCCAGCTCTCTCAGCCTTTCCTCATCAGGGAGATGCTCCAATCCCTCCATCATCTCTGTTGCCCTACGCTGGACTCTCTCCAGCAGTTCCCTGTCTCTCTTGAACTGGGGAGCCCAGAACTGGACGCAGGATTCCAGTTGTGGCCTCCCCAGTGCAGAGCAGAGGGGGAGAATGACCTCCCTCCACCTCCTGGCCACACTCTTCCCTACGCAGCCCAGGATCCCATTGGCCCTCTTGGCCACAAGGGCACATTGCTGGCTCATGGATAGGTTACTATCCACCAGGACCCCCAGATCCTTCTCCTCAGAAGTGCTTTCCAGAACGCAAAAGTCTTTACCAAGCAAAACCCCTCTGGTGGTGGAGGAGAGCCCAGACGGTGTCGAAGAGCCAGGTGGGTCCTGCCTGCGGGGAAAAGCTGCCACAGAGCTGGCTCAGGGCTCAGCACTCCTTGCCCCGGGGGCTGGAGGTGAGACCCTGTGGCAATGAGGCTGCATTGCTTCACCCACAAGGTCCATGTGGCTGAGAACGTGTCCCGTAGGAGCAGCACCTCCACGTATCCCACCAGTGTTCGCTGCTACGTCTTCACGCCCCTTCACTCAGGCTGAGGACCAAAGGCTGATATCGCTCTTGCCATCCTAAGCCCAGCCAAGTGTGACCAGCAGGTCGAGAGGTCATCCTCCCCCTCTGCTCTGCCCTGGTGAGGCCCCATCTGGAGCACTGGGTCCAGTTCTGGGCTCCCCAGTTCCAGAAGGACAGGGAACTGCTGGAGAGGGTACAGCAGAGGGCTACAAAGATGATGAGGGGCCTGGAGCATCTCCCCTTGGGGCTTTTTAGTCTAGAGAAGAGAAGGCTGAGGTGATCAATGCCTATAAATACTTAAAGGGAGGGTGTCAAGAGGACGGGGCTGGTCTTTTTTCAGTGGTGCCCAGGGACAGGACAAGAGGAAATGGGCACCAACTTGANAAACCCACCTGGACACGTTCCTGTGCAACCCGCTCTGGGTGGACCTGCTCTGGCAGGGGGGTTGGACTAGATGATCTCCGGAGGTCCCTTCCAACCCCATGTGATTCTGTGACTGCACAACAGGGCTGTGTGTGCGGAGGGAGCCCCTGGGCCAGGGCTTCGTGTTTTTCCTGTTCTAGCCGAAACATCCTTCCAGGAGACGATGGGACAAACCAGAACAAGCTCCAAAAAGCTGCGCCTGGCGCTTCCCTTCAGCAAATGGGAGCCCCAGCCAGCCCCGGAGGATGGAAACTCAGGCTGCAGAGACAAAAGAGGGATGCAAGGGGCGGGGGGGGGCGGGGAGGAGGAGGCCAGGGCGAGGGAAGCAGCGGGAAGAGGAGAAGCACGCACAGGAGGCCTTGCAAGCGAAGCCGGCTGCTTCACCAAACACGCCGTCGGGGAAGATGAGGTGGCTGGCTCCCAGCGGGCTAACCCTCCTTGCTCTCCCAAGGCCTGCTTGTTAGAGAGTGAAAAGGATTCGGCGTGGAAGCCACTTCCCTGCGTGTTGCCACCAAGCCCACTGGAAGGAGGAACCCCCCCCCAGTGCCACCCCAACCCGTGCTGGGGGTCTCGGGATGCTTGGTCAGGACATCCTACAGATCTTTCCCTCCGAGGGGTCCACATGGGAGGGTTACAGCCTTTCCCGGCAGACTCCCAAGCCAGACATGGCTCACCAGCAAGCTCCACAAACACCCCCGAGAGCGATGGAGCATGGGCAGCAGACATGGGGGGCATCTGGGGGGAGAGAGGGCACAGACAGCAGCCCACATCTACACCAGCTGCAGTACCCTTGTCGTGTCCCCGCTCTCCATTTTACCGCCAGCAATATGTTGACACTATCTACAGGGACTTCAAGCCCACCCCTAAGCAACCCCCCAGCGCCGAGGAGGACTCTGAGAGCTGGGGACAAAGGGACAGCTGCACTCCTGGGGCTTTGCGTGCAAGGAAGCAGACAGGGAGCTTATTTATCTCCCAAGCCCTGCTCTGGGATAAATATTTTAAATCTCTCTCCAGGTCACGGCAGTATATTTACAGCGAAGTTTCCCTTAAGTTATCCTGCCTGTAGAGACTCAGATGGATTTGCCACGAAGATCCAGCTGGCTAAGCTCTCCAGACAGCTTAGAAGATCCTGGGAGAGATGGTTTGTCCAGTGCCAAAGGCTTGAAATGGACACCCGTGACGTGGCAACTGCTGCAGGGATGCAGTTGTGCAGCCCCCTCTGCGTGTCCCACCCATGAGCACGCATCCAGCCACTCTGACCTTCCCGGGAGCAAGGAGATGCCACCTCCAGCACAACATCAGGGACAACCCCGCAGCCGTGCTCCCCACAGAGCAAGGCTGCGCCGTGGGTCCAGCTGGAGGTGAGCGAGTCTCCGGAGCATCCTGCTCCACCACTTGGGTGTACTGCAGGTTTGACTTGTTTGCTCCCCTCCCGTAGGAAGGGAAGAAGCTCCCAGGAAAGGCACTTCTGACAGCACAGACCAGCTTTTCCTAGCAGCCACCACAGTGCTGGCAAGCTAAAAAATTGCCCCACGCATCCAGCAGTGCCAGAGACAAGTGGATCTGCCAGAAGGCATTGAGGAGACACCTGAAATAGACTTCGCTCCACTAGCTGCGTTGGTGCCTCCCCTATTTATATGGGCTCCACACCGTTGGGTTTTGAGCTCTGCCTGCATTTGAAGGTTGCAGAGGAGGGACAGGTTGCCCAGGGCTTTCCTCTGGGTTCACATCACTTCTGCGTCACCCCTCACGAGTGTTTCAGGGACGCGAGTTAATGCTGCGTTGCACACCCATTTTCAGTCTACGTGGCACTGCCTTCCTCCTGGCTACAAAGCATCATCCACAACTCCCCATATATCCGTCTCCAACTACACCCTACAGGTCTGCAGGTTTCATCCAGCTCCTTTCTCTTTTCATTGCTGGAAAGGTGAAGACCAGCCCCATTTCACAAGCAACATCTCTGGGGCTGGACCTGCAGTACCACCTCTGAAAGCAAAGAGGGCACAGAGAGGAACAGCTCCTTGTTTATTTTCATTACAGCCATTTATGAATCTATATTAAAAGCCACAAAAATAGGAAAGTAGGCAGAGAAGCTAATATTTCCTCCGCTCATGCAATATTAATTAAAAGGTAGCTACTCTATGAGACATCGCTGCATTACCTCTCAGCTAAAAATGGACACAAGTCACTGAGTGGGAAGAATATGCAAGCAGGGCACTTTCCGGAATACTTTTACAAATCAATAACTAGGCAGAATGCTTGCTACAGATAGATCTAATGCAAAGCCCCAGTGACAAATTAAAGCAAAGCTCAGGTATAACAGACTCGCAGAGACAGAAATTCATACTAGACCACATCTCCTTGAAAAACAAGTGCTTTTCTCCATAATGGCAGGACAGCAGATTCCCAATGCATCTGGAGAACAAATAATTCTTTTTGGGCAGTGACTAATCCACCAGCGAGAAGAGCCCCAGGACATCCTAAGCACCCAAATGCCAAGGAAGCACACAAACAGCAGCAACAGACACCCAACAACCAGGTCCTGGAGAACAAGAAGCTGTGCTGAGATATCTGCAGGTGCCTGGTGGCTCGCTGTGGCCGCTCGATGGAGTGATTCAAGTAAAATGGATTGCCCCATCAAACCCAGGGCACGTCTTTGTCTGCACAGGAGCCACCCAGGAGAGCATCTCGAGCCACCCAGGAGAGCATCTCCAGCCAGTGAGAGGCAGGGCCAAATCCCAGCGAGGCCACAGGAACAAACTGTGACACAAAAATGTCACGACACTCTTGTTTCCCGAGCGCTCGCTGCCCTGCCAAAACATTAACCATTCAGATTAATGGTTTCTGCTTCAGGCCACGTGGCTCTGAGATTTCTTCCTCAGCCGAGTGGAAGAATTCTTATCAAAAAAAGGCTCTGATTTCCAAGAACCACCTGAACTTCTCAGCAGCCATGCTCCAGCTCCGCTCTGATTTCTCACCACCTGCGCTGAACCGGGGGGGAGGTTTGGGTCCAAGGAGGCAAGAACAATCTCAAGAGGGGATGAGGAAGCTACAGCCACACCTGGCAAAACAGCAGTGCTCACAGCCAGGCACTGGAGAGAAGCCGAGAAACAGGAAAGTCTGAGAAGGGGAGAGGCACGGCGTGCCACGGCAGGGTCTGGATACAGAAGAGGAGCCAGCAAGAGGGGAGACAGGAGGCACGGCTGAAAGAGGAATAGCTGCACCTGGGCCAGAGCAACGAGGCAGCAAGACAGAGGCAGGACCTAGACAGAGGCAGGACCTGGGCAGAGGGGTCGGTGGTGCTGCGCTGGGTGAGGCCCCAGCAAGCAGCTCCTCCACTTATGCACCTGAAGGCTGCAACGGGCAAGGAGAGCCCTCAGGAGCTGACTCAGCAGGGAAAAATCACACGCGCCGCCTCCACAGCTCAGCTTTTGCTCGGAATATGGTGGATAAACGCCTGCTCAGACCTGGCTGGAGGAAAGGGTGATCTCAAGACACTCGGCTGACATCTAGCCATCTCACTGCCGCTGAAGGAGGCTCAGCTCAGGTGCTGGCCATAGCACCTGCCAGATGCTCTCATACGTCTCTCAGGCTCACAGCAGGCAGCATGGGGGGGGAGGACAGGAACAAAGGTGGTGGCCAGTAACGCACAAGAAGCTCTGTTTTCTTTGGTCTGAGATGATTTGCACAATTTGCCAACTGCTGGAGGAGACCTTCAACATCGGCCCCCTCTCCAGGGAAGCTGCAGAGGCAACTGAGCGACTCATCCTCAGCAGCACAAACCCACCTCTGCTTCCACGGGTGGTTTGGGAGAGCTGGATGCACCGCCCGGTGTGGCACCCTACGAGACTGTCTGGTTTCATCTTCTCTGATCTTGTCTTTGCTGGGAAAGACAAAAAACCCGTAACTTTTTCTCCCGTGAAAGCTTCCCACCCGACACAGGCGCTGCCACAGCGACTTCAAGCGAGCCAGCACCACGGAGCAGCTCCGTGCCACGCAAGCCTTCCCAGTGCCTGGAGAGCCATAAAGGTGCTTGCAACCCAAGGCTTGTCCTGCTTTCAAGCATCTGGAGAGCCGCCGCATGGTTTGGAATCAAAGGCTTGTTCTGTGCTCCTCAACAGCCCAATGAGCGACCATAACCAGGAGAGCATATATAGTTGGTCTTAAGCAATACCGTGCCTATCTTGCTCCAGCATCACGTTCGACGGCAAGGACAACCCCACAAAGAGCTGCCCGGAGGCACATAAGCTTGAACGGGGCTTGGCCTCCCCGTGCCACAGCTCTGGGGACACAGCCCTCTGGCTCGAGGTGACAGAGGACAGAGCCAGCTGGCCAGCGTGCCCGGACCGAGGGCAGCAGGGCACTCTGCCTTGGCTGCTTTTTCAGGGCAGCCCGAGCTGCACCCAGGCGTAAAATCCCGACGTCGAGACAAACCTCATCTCACACCAGCATGGCAGGGGAGGGGAAGTTATAAAGCTTGTCACCTTGGAGCTACCCTGAAAACAAATACCTGCCGCTAGCACTGAGGTCTGAGTGCAAGACGCTCAGGGACACTTCAGTCCCCCACGACGGAGGTCATCGAGGAACCAGGAGCTGAAATACAAGTAGACTTGTAACGATCGCTCACTTTAAACCCCGGCCCCTTTCCCACACCAGCCCCCAGCACAGGCACCAACCCTGTGTCCTTCTCCCCGCCTGCAGCACCTCCCTTTACAAAGCGGGAGGGTTCATCCACCCGAAATCCAACGTGTGACCCCACTTTCCGGACAGGAATCTGCTCGTATATTGGTTTTCCTCATTCATCATCCTACGCAATATGAACACCAGTCCAAGGCACCCCAACCTCACAGAGGTCCAGATCATCGACAATGGTGGATTCAAGTCACACACGCTCAGGGGCCCTGCACGCAGCCCGCTCCACAAATGCCAAACTTCCCGCCTGCTCCATTCAAACAGGAGCTTAATTTCAAGAGGAAAAGACAAGCCACTGGTATCCCACCAGCAAGCTCCATCTCACAGGATGGAATCATCAGTTAAAAAACAGATATGCCTCCTCTTCAGACACACAGTTTGTGTGCACCGCTGTGAAGGGGACAGGGAGTTCAGGAGTCATCATCATCACTGCAACGTCCCACCCTGGCAAGTCCCAGTCTGAATTCTCCTATGGTTGGATTTGGTTAGTTTTCATTTCTGCTCTCTAGGGCACCTGGACACCTCAGCATCCATCTGTTCATTATCAATGGGAACATTTTAAGTAGTGTCACAGAATCACATGGGGTTGGAAGGGACCTCCAGAGATCATCTAGTCCAACCCCCCTGCCAAAGCAGGTCCACCCAGAGCAGGTTGTACAGGAACGTGTCCAGGCGGGTTTGAATGTCTCCAGAGAAGGAGACTCCACCACCTCCCTGGGCAGCCTCTGCCAGGGCTCTGCCACCCTCAAAGTGAAGAAGTTCTTCCTCATCTTTAGGTGGAACTTCTTCTATTCAAGTTGGTGCCCATTTCCTCTTGTCCTGTCCCTGGGCATCACTGAAAGAAGACCGGCCCCATCCTCTTGACACCCCCCCTTTAAGTATTTATAAGCATTGATCAGACCCCCCCTCAGCCTTCTCTTCTCCAGACTAAAAAGACCCAAGTCCCTCAGCCTCTCCTTGTAAGGGAGATGCTCCAGGCCCCTCATCATCTTTGTAGCCCTCTGCTGTACCCTCTCCAGCAGTTCCCTGTCCTTCTGGAACTGGGGAGCCCAGAACTGGTCCCAGTGCTCCAGATGGGGCCTCCCCAGGGCAGAGCAGAGGGGCAGGATGACCTCTCTCCACCTGCTGGTCACACTCTTCCTGATGCCCCCCAGGATGCCATTGGCCTTCTTGGCCACAAGGGCACATTGTTGGCTCATGGGCATCCTATTGTCCACCAGGACTCCCAGGTCTTTCTCCTCAGAGGTGCTCTCCAGCAGGTCAGCCCCCAACCTGTCCTGCTGCAGGGGGCTATTTCTCTCGAGGTGCAGCACCCTGCACTTGCCCTTGTTGAATTTCATCAGGTTCCTCTCTGCCCTCTCTGTCCTGGATGTCACCTAATATTTTTAAGGATTACAATGCGCTTTCAAGAGAGTTCCTTGCAGAACAACTTCGGAGGGTCAAAACTGGGAAATGGAAGATAGATTTTTTTTGAAAGCTGACCTAAACCAAAGGAGCAGCCCCAGGCGATAACAATCGGCAAAGAGTATCACCAAAAGCACCTACCCATCAACCTTCCCAAAGCGCTCGGAGACAAGCAGGGTCGGGAAAGGCCCGAGCTGGGCCGACACACCGAAGCTCCGCATCCCTGGCTCACAGATGAGGCTTTCAGAAGCTTGGAAACCACTCCGAAGTCCCCCTCGCCTCTCTCTCTGCTGATCAGACAGCACGTATCAGTTACCTCTCAGAGGAGAGGAAAGCAGTCTGTTCCGTGCACAGACAGAAGTTGCTTCCCCCCCCCCCAAAAAAAAAAGGCAAGACTTAAATTAAGACTAGAAGTACTGTACGGCTCAGCCTTTTAAGCTCAGGAAAAACATTTTTGTATTAAATTTAAAAAAAAAAAAAAGAGCTGGCAAGAGCGAGGAACAGAGTCGGAGCAGCAGTCAATGAAAAGCACATGCGCTGCAGACCTGGCTGCCAACACAAATTGATGCTTTGAAACAAAGACCACTTGTGTTTGGCTTGAAGATCTTCCACAGCTACTCGGCAGGGGCTGCACGGATTAAAAGGAGACACAGGTAAACACGGGAGAGCAGCGCTCGCTGCCAAGTATTTCCCCAGAACAAAGGAATGACCTGAAATGGAGCCCCTGCCTGGACAGGGTGACATGGGATCATCCTCACCGCGTTGTGATGTGCCAAAGCAGGCAAAGGCAAAAGGAAACGTTGGAAGGACTCTCTTCAACCTGAATTCAAGCAGCACCCAGACCCAGACATACAGCCCCAGACCCAGACATACAGCCTGGACCCGGAGAAATGCAGCTGCTTAGCATGCTGAACGCACCTCCAACCTCAAGAGATCCCCAGGAGCTTCACTACAACTGGCCTATGAGTGTCTCCCATGAAGGAGAATATCCAGAAGAAACCCCAGACAACTATTCTTCCAGTTGCATCCTGCAAAGCCTCTGTTGCGCTCCGGTCCAGTTCCCAAGCCCACCTACGTCTGTATGAAGACATGCTTTGCAAGCCTCTCTTCCTTCCCACTGCCTGCACGGTGGTACCTTCAGAAGGCACAGGAGATGGTCTTCCTCATGATGATCCTTCAGTCTGGCCCTTTGTTTGTTTAGGGACATCAGCTGCCCAGTCTAAACCAACAGCAACAGTTCCCATGATAACGCAAGGTGGATTTACTGGCACCGTGGGACTTGAGAGGTGATGGGAGACACTAGTCCCTCAGGGAGCACCCAACACCAATGCAGGGTGAGTTCCCCCAGAGAGAGGCGAGGAAGAGGAGAGACAAAGGGAGAGCTGACAGCTCATCCACACAACCAGCACAGCAGATCCTGACAGGGCTGGGTAGGATGGAGCAGACGGAAACTACATCCTCCGGAATCTAAAAGCCATGTTCTAGCTTTCCTATGCTGTGGTTCGATAGCTTTGGCATTAGGAAGTGAGAAACAGCTTCTGAAAGACCCCAGGGTCCCCCACCTTACTCAAACTCCCTCTGAACATCCTTCCTAAAATGCAAGAGGTGCACAAGGTATCTGGACTGCTGAAAGCTCACAAGGACGTTGGGAACAAGACATGAGCCACGTGCAGAGCCTCCCAACTACGCCAAAGCCCAGGGAACAGCCCCTGCTCCAGCAGGCAGCCACACAGAAAGCCTGAAAGCCTGCAGCATCCCTGAGAACATCTCGGAGAACAAACCCTTCCACGACCAGCGGTGGGATTGCTTCTTCCAGGCAAGCTGGCACACCAGGTACGCTACGTTCACAGCGCAGCCCTTTAACCCCACCGCGCGAGCAGTAACATCTGCTCTTCTAGCGGACAAAAGGCATTTACAAGCAGCTCTTGGGTGGCACCTCCCAACATTCTCCAGGCAAAAAGCAGGACATGGGAACAGGCCACCCAGCACAGCACCTCTGCCACGCCGAAACGCACCCCGACGCCCAAGAACCAACACATTACATTACTAATTATCAAATCGGCATTTCTCCATCCGCCTTCCCCTTCTCCCCCAAGACACGGTTGATTTCTTATAAAGGTAAAAGACACTCCACTCGCCCTTCTGGCACCACAGGCACAACCAGCCTTCTCCAGAAGGTATCGCCATGCCGAAGGCATTCACCTGGGGGCCTGGGGGGGCGAAGTGGTACAGCTCCCTCTTTCACTTACGCAGCAAAATCCACGTGTGCTGGTCTGTAGCTCCCGCGAACCCCCTCGAACCCAACATTAACAGCCCGCACGACTTAAATCCTCGTAAAGGAGAACGTTCCTGTGCATCTGCCAAGCATCATGTCAGCCTCCAGCCTCCCAGGCCTCCAAAGAGCTGCCTGTCCCAGCCCATGAGGCCACCACTCACGTCGGGAGAAGGAGACCTGCTCCTTGGGGTCCGGACAAACAATCGCATGTCCTCCCATCCCAGGGGAATTTCCCTGCAAACACCGCAGCAGCAGCTGCCTTCACAAAGAGCACGTTTGTACCCAGGTCCGTCCGCTCCTAAATAAGCATTTGTTCCGAGTTCCCAAATATCGAAAGCGGTGGAAACACCCACTGCTAATGCGAAATATTTTGCATTCCAGGCCTGAGAGCTACGCTTGAAAATGTTCAGAAAGGAAAGAGTGTTTATTCACTGGAGAGAGGTGTAGGTCCAGCTATTTACTTAAGTCCACGTGTGCTTGCTGGAAGACAGCTTTGATCTTTGCAGCTCAAATAGCAGATGAATTGCAATGAAGGGAAGAAAAATATTAGTGTAAAGTTAGCCCAGTAAATACCTGTAACCAGGCCTCACAGCCTTCAGATCTTTTCTAAGTGCCTTATCGCTTACAGCCAGACTGGCCCTTGCGTTCCCGCTCACTGCCCCAAAGCCAGGCTCTTCCCTTCCCACCCCTTTCCCACCTTCTTCCCTCCGTCCCCGCCGGGCTCCGTGGCCTTTGGAGAAAGCGCCGCCTGCCCTCCCAGGACACGTGCCGCCCGTCTGCTTGGCTGCAACATGGACCAGCCTTTGGTCAAACAAGACGAGACCTATTGGTCTCGTTGTGGTCAACGGCTCAATGTCCAAGTGGCAGCCAGTGACGAGTGGTGTTCCTCAGGGGTCGGTACTGGGACCAGTGGTGTTCAACATCTTTGTTGGAGACATGGACAGTGGGATAGAGCGCACCCTCAGCAAGTTTGCCAACGACACCAAGCTCAGTGGCATGGTTGACACGCTGGAGGGAAGGGATGCCATCCAGAGGGACCTAGACAGGCTGGAGAGGTGGGCTCACACAAATCGCATGAAGTTCAACCAAGCCAAGTGCAGGGTCCTGCACCCAGGACATGGCAATCCCAGGCACAAATACAGGTTGGGCGGAGAATGGCTGGAGAGCAGCCCTGAGGAGAAGGACTTGGGGGTGTTGGTTGATAAGAAGCTCACCATGAGCCGGCAGTGCGCGCTGGCAGCCCAGAAAGCCAACCCCATCCTGGGCTGCATCAAGAGAAGTGNAAGGCTCCGGGGAGACCTTAGAGCAGCCTTCCAATATCTGAAGGGAGCTCCAGGAGAGCTGGGGAGGGACTCTTTGTCAGGGAGTGCAGTGACAGGACAAGGGGGAACGGTTTTAAAGTGGAAGAGAGGAGATTTAGATTAGATCTTAGGAAGAAACTCTTTGCTGTGAGGGTGGTGAGGCACTGGCCCAGGTTGCCCAGAGAAGCTGTGGCTGCCCCATCCCTGGAGGGGTTCAAAGCCAGGCTGGATGGGGCTTGGAGCAACCTGGTCTGGTGGGAGGTGTCCCTGCCCAGGGCAGGGGGGTTGGAACTGGATGAGCTTTAAGATCCCTTCCAACTCTGACCATTCTGTGATTCCATCCATTTGAGCAACACGCAGACGGGTGGTGCTATCCGCCCACCTCTCTTGAGCAAGAGGGCTTCGGCAGACGGGGAGGGAACGCGCTCCCATCAGCAAGAGCATTCGTCACCTGGCACGCAGCTAAACACAGGTGCTTGCTGCAGTTCAGCCGCCCCTCTGCCTGTAGAAGCTGATCTCATCCCAGGTCAATTAAGAGACCAGAGGACCTCTTTAAAGGCCACAGAACATGACATCCCTCCGATTTGCACCAGTTCTCAGTGGTCCAGGACCCACTGTGCAGACAAAGAAGTGCCTAAGGCCATGACTATGGATGGAGTCACCGTGCCGTTGAAGCTCCTCATCAGAGTTACAGCCTGACCCGAGCACCGCTGAGCACAGCCAGGTCCTAAAGGGGGGGATCACGTGCTTTGTAAGAAAAGAACAGTATTGGCTCCTCACTGCTTTGCCCCAAAACAGCCCAGAAATGTGCTGAGCAGCACAGCTTTTCGGCAGCTGAAGAGATGCTCACTAAGATAAACTATGATAGTACTTGGTCTGGCTGCAGAGGACTCGAAGCCGCCGGAAAACAGACGGCAACTTCAGCTTAAAAGAGCAAAAGTCACCCACGTTGTATTATTGGAAATTTATTTGGGACCTTTTAAACCCAGGGAAAATTCTCTGATCCTAGCTGATCGTTCCTGTTTTCAGGGATTCTCTTCTTTCGGAACAGCCTTGCTAGCGAGCACGGCAAAAGCACTGCCGTACAGAAACACGCAGCTCAACACAGGACACGGAGGTGCTTCCAGAAGAAAATAGACCTTTTTGGGTTGGTTTGGTTTTGTTGTTTTTTTTTTTTTTTTTAAGCTTTAAAGAAAAGTTGACTCAGCAAATATTTCCTCCGCTAGCATTTCAACCACATGTTCCTGCAGAAGCCAGCACACATCTGGCACGCTGCGGTGTCATTGCCAGAAAGATCACAGCTCCGCCGAGCAACGGAAATGGAGGAACGGGGACCAGCGCTCCTGGGACACATACGTGGCAAAGGAGGATCACAAGAAAGGACCCCGCGTGAGCCACGGGTACCCCACAATTCACAGATCTTTCCCCAGCACCCTCCAGACAGCATCCACAGGCAAAGGGAGATGCTGCCCCGCAACCCCCAAAACTTACCCCATAAAATCCAGACATCAATCTGTACCTTTTGGCCACGTTGCTGGTGTCTGAGATGTTTGGTTTGGTTTTTTACAGTGGCCGTGATGGCAGCACGTTCCTCCCAGTGCTGTAGGACGTGGTCCTGCCGAGCAGGAGGAACGAGGAGAAGGATAGGTGCTTGCAGCAGCACAGAAAACTCCAACAACTGGAGAGGGGAGCACGGGGAAGGCCCGCACATCCCAGTTGCCGGTGCCGGCAGGTAGGTGAATGCTCCAGCAAGTCCACGGGGCTCAGTGGTGGCACCAAACCGGAGCCCAAGCAAAGCACGCACTCACCCTCGGGGAAAGGCTGCCAAGGCAATCAGCAATTACGGCGCTAATCAGCTAAATAAGTGCTGCTTTTCGTGCTTATCAGCTGTAAATTGGACGTTCCTGGCAGCCGGGCTCAGCCACCGCTCCAGACATGGGAAGAGCAGCAGCGCTATAAATATCACTCCCTCGGAGGCAGCATCCTCCTCCCCTCCGTCCCCAGGTGCTCGAATAAGATTGCTCTTGATTTTGGCAGCAGAAAACTGTACGATGGTGCACGGTGACACAGGAGGGACCACAAGGGTCCGCAGAAGGGACAACAAGGGTCCGCAGAAGGGACCATGAACGGGTACCAGCAGGACCCTGCCTGCAGGGCTCCCAGTGGAAAGGGCGGGGGGGAGAGAAAGAAGGCGGTGTAGGGGCAGA
>VXAK01020422.1:244417-278544 GCA_013399435.1 Arenaria interpres | reverse complement strand
CAGCAGGTCTAGAGTGGTGATCTTCTACTTAGCACTGGTGAGGTCACAACTGGAGTACTGTGTCCTCTTCTGGGCTTCTCGCTACAAGAGAGACCTGGACATACTGGAGAGAGTCCAGCAAAGAGCCACAAAGATGATGAAGGGACTGGAGCTTCTCTCTGATGAGAAGAGGCTGAGAGAGCTGGGACTGTTTAGCCTGGAGAAGAGAAGGATTAGGGGGATCTCATCAATTTATATAAATATCTGAAGGGAGGGTGCAAAGAGGACAGAGCCAGGCTATTTCCAGTGGTGCTCAGTGACAGGACCAGAAACATAGAAGGTTCCTCCTGAACACCAGGAAACACTTTTTTACTGTGAGGATGACCGAGCACTGGCACAGACTGCCAAGAGAGGTCATGGAGTCTCCATCGTTGGAGACATTCAAAAACTGCCTGGATGTGGGTCCGTGCAGCATGCTCTTGGTGGCCATGCTTGAGCAGACGGGTTGGACCAGATGACCCCAGAAATGCCTTCTAAATTCAATGATTCTGTGATTTTTATCAATGTATAGCCTATTAGAAGTTTGCAGGTAAGCAGTGGTTTAAATCCTGGACGTTTGTGCATCCACAATGTCTACTGAGAAGAATTTGGTCTTTCTGACTTAAGTAATCACCCTTCACCAATACATGTTTATGCAATAGATGGAACTGTTTACTGAGATCACCCAAAAAGTGAATTAGGTTTGAATGAGTTTATCTAAGCTGTAATGCTTCACACATTCTGCTAACACACTGCATGTTGCATTAGCTGCTTTCTGCCTTATTACCCTATAAAGCTCTAAATGTTTTGGGACTTCGTTATTGCAGAGAATTGGCTTTCCACATCTGATACCTCTGCTGCTGCAATTAGTGCTAATGTGTGAACTAACGACCAGTTTTAAAAGAGAGGGATAAAGCAGAAACATCTCATGAACAGTAATAATCCATATACCTTTTTTCCTTCATATCACAGCAAGCTGTGAAGTGAGAAATGCATGCAAATTAACAAAGAATGTGACCTGCTCTGGGGACTTTGAGCTGACATATGGCATTAAGAGCTGCCTATTATAAGCAAGGGAAATTTCCAGGCATGCTTTAGAAATAAGTGGAAAATCTTGAAACTTTATTTTGCAAGTGGTTTTGTTCATTTAACTTCTCAATGAAATTTCTGGGTACGTGACTTGTCTCTTTCCCCCACTTTTGCACTTGATGAAGACTCTGGCTCAAAAGTTTAGTGGCAGAGACATTCACTGGAGGGGCACACTGGGCATGGAGTGAGCTTAACTACCCAAAACAGTCCATAGACTTCCAGACAAGTTGCTTTGACCTCTGTATATAATTTCTGCAGTTTAGATAGAATGACGGCAACCTGCTTTTAGTCATTTTGTTTCTGGTATTGATGTCTATTGAAAATGATGCTAGCTCTGTTCTTGTGCCTTATAACACAGGCTGTTAAAACCAAGCGTCCGTGTATGTGTCTAGGAAGCCTTTATGTGACCCACTCTGAAATTGATTAGATAGAGACGAACAGCTCCAACGCTACCATGATACAAACTACACTCACTCATATTGAAAGGTGGAGCTTAATTAGATTTTTCTATTTGCTTTAACATCGTAGACATCACATTTATTTCAAACCAGTTTAAAAATAATGCAATGAATGGGATTTTTTTTTTTCATGTGGAATATGTTAATACGCAAGGCAGACGATTTATATTCTGAAGTGTTGGTTTTGTGGTCCTTTCTAGCAAGGTTACTGGGTGAAGATCTGTGGTAATAAAAAACTGTACTGAGTCTGACAATGAAATGAATATAAGGAAGAAGAAATCTAGTGTTAATCAGGTAAAACATAACAAAATGATGTTCCTTAGTCACCTGTTGTGTTATTATGAGGAAAGTCTAGAGAAGCCAGTAGTGGTCACTGAAGAAGACTTTGTTGGCTAATTGTTACCCATTAGTAGAAAATCTGGGAATTTTGTTTTAGGATTCGAAATGTCCGCAAAATTGTTTTCGAAAGAGAAACTAGGAGTTGCACAGTAGAGTGTGCAGTTGCGTTAAGTGAAATCTCTGGGTCCAGAGAGGTTATTTCAAGATTAGTGTTTCAGCTCACAGCTGAACCTGACCCAAGAGTGGCACCTGATGAGAGACCATGTAATATAATAATGAAAAAAGAGCACTATGGCAGCAGTTTGAGAATTAGAGGAAAGCTACAGCTGTGATGGATATAAGAGAAGTCTATTTTCTTTGAACTCTTCCTTTTGTCTCCAATATCGCCTCAAAAAAAGCTTCAGATAAAAACAAAAAAAAAAACCTGTTTTAGAGACAAGGAGGAATGAAGGGCTTACTGTACAGCCTGGTCTGAAATCATGGCACCTAACGACTGTGAAACTTTTATCTTGGTGAAAAGGAGGTCTCTGGTCTACTTGGAAAGAGTGTCTGTAACACAAGTGAGAGAGGTTTCAGATGCACTGGAATTGTGGCACTTGTTGTAAAGGCTGTAACACAACCTTGAAAACCCCCGTTTGCCTTTTAAGTCTTTAACGTGGAGCCATTACTTCTAGATGGTGCAAAGAATGCTTATGGCAATACACTGAAAAAACAAAAAAGCAGCAGAAAATTATGATGATTACTTCCCAAAAGCTGTATTTTTTTGGAGACTATTTCAGTTCTAGCTGAACAGAATTTATTAAGCTAATAACTCTTCTCCTGGCTGGAACTGATCGAAACCGCCACAAGCAGGACACTGACACCAGTGTCGGGCAGTTGGGGATCACTCAAGTATCAACCTGAGTTACAGTTTTGTTTCCTGCTATAATGGATCCGACTGAAGATATGCAGCCTCTAAGAGCTCTTTGCATAGTAAGGAGGGACTATTTCTTTTCCTCTGGCTTTGGCAGCAGGTTTCCATGGATTTTGCCTGCCCTGCTGGGAAATAAAGCATCACAGTGAACAGATGGGGCAGCTGAGCTGTTCCTTCAGAGACCTTGTGTCCACCTCAGACACGAGGCCCCTGGGAGCTGCTGTACCAGCTTGCTCCTCAGAGGGTGACTTTTTAGCCCTGAAATTCTAACTTGGGAAGACAATGATCTATAATGTATTGCTTCCTCTACTCTTGAAAACAACAGGAAGGACAAAATGCCACAGTGAAATGAAGCAAGGGAATGGGTAAGCCGTGTTAATGTCCTTGGAAAAAAAATGAAGTCCAAGAAAAGCCATTGTCAGTGTCAGAGTTCTTTGGCTGTCGTAGTCAATTGTATAAATCCCAATGATGTTATGACTGCAGCAGATGTTTTTTATTATTTATGATGGGCTGAGGGGAATTTGCTTTTAGTTAGATTTGTTTTGGTGCTACCATGTTTTTTCCCCTAGGCTGTTTCAGGTCTTCCAAGAGCCCCGTGGCAGAGTGAGTCTGTTCTCAGATGGTCCATAGACTTCACTTTCCTGTATCTGCTGCCGTTAATGCTTATTTTGATCAGGAGCTCATACCAGACTGAATGTATACATTGAATGCAATACAGTACATCGTGTTTTCTCTAAATGAAGTCGTGCAGAGGGTTGAGTTTTGTGCTGTAAAATTTCCTTATTGGTCTTCTAGAAAAAGTGGGCATTCAGAAACAGGCTGTGATTTCCCAGAAATACAAAGAGCTGTGTTTGAGGTAAGAGTGATGGATTAGGCAGACTATTAGAACACTGGCAAAGGAAACATTCTGTAAATTAAGAGAGATCAGCTCAGATCTGTATTTATTTAAAAATCTCTATACACAGAACTTTTGAGCAAGGACATCAGGCTGCAGTGTTGCATCATGAGAACAGATCATCACTGCTCAGCGGTTGTGAGGACAAGACACTGTTACCTAGCAACTTCTCACAGCTGTCTTTTATAAATCCATCCTGTTATGGATGTCACGTATACGCCACAGTTGGTCTTTACAAATTTTGCACCGGGTAGTACTGCAAAATATATCTTCTGAGCAGTAGTATCCTTGGCAGGTATTAAATCACGCCAGCCCAGGTTGTTCTTGCCCTACCTGCTTGCACCGCAGGGCACGGGGCTGTGGGTTAGTTCTTTGCATAAGTTACCAACCTGTCTGGATTCAGAGATGGAGCAGTGTCTGTTACTCAACTTCCCTCCTTCTTTCTAGTACTAATTGAGGAAGAATGGACAATGATCCCTGTTGATTCCCATGTCTGTAAGCTGCTCTCCACCTTCTGCTGTAAGAGGTGATTGTGAGCTGTAACTTTGTCTTGTTGAGGTGAAGAACCCTTGCTCTGGCTCAGTATTAAAATCTGAAATGAGTAAGCAGAGATACTCTGGATTTTGGCCAAGTGCTACCTTCCTATAGCTCTATACACTTCTCAGAAACAGAGGATTTCATTCCGGATAGAGATTTTGGATATTAAGGGATTACAGATATTCAGCAAGATTGATTTAAGGCCTTAACTTTTCTTTCCAATCTTTGCCTATTAATCACATTTATTTTGAGGTAATGCAAGTTCACCATTGTTTCCAATGGCATTTGGACTTGGAATTTGGAAATTCCAGTCTTCATTGTGTGTTTTACTCCTTGCAGTATTTTGATGTGTATGCTGTAGTACCGTAAAAAGGGAGTAATAAATATTACCTGGAAAAAATACTGTGCTGATTCCTGCATTATCATTTCTAAATTACTTTCCATTCATTCTGTTATGAGCAGATGGACTGCGGCATCTCTTGCTTCAGTAAGTAGTTGCATTCAATTTGATGTGTTATGAACTTTCTCTTTATCTTGGAATCTGTTAAGAGTACAAATAATACAACATCTGTAGCTCCTAGAAGCTGACAAACATCACATCCCAAAAGATGATGCTATTAAAAATTTTTTTTCAAGTTTTGTAGTGACCAGCTGTAGTAGTAAAATATTGTGGCCTGTGCCTTCCTCATGGTTACTTTAAGTGACTTGATGTTAAATGGAACCAGTAAACTAAGTATCAGAGACACTGAGAAGGCTGAGGTCCCATTCTGGCTTTTTTTCGTGGCTTCTCAGCATTCTTTCTATGACAGAAAATTTCACTGGAAATTGTCACCTTCTATAAGAACGTTGTATGGAGAGAATAAGACATAGATTCACAAAACACTGGTGAATTCTACCTTAAACGTGTTTTGTGATGAGGAATTTNTTTTTTTAGATTTCTGCCTGTAATAGAAGCAGTGACGAGTGCAAGGGCAGGAAAGATACTATTAATGCATTTTGCAGGCTGCCCATTCACTGGGACTTCAAACCAACCAGTACTTTTTGTACTGCATACAAATCGACGTTCTTGACTCCATGTGATGGGAAGCAATTATTCTGTTAGTTTTCCTTCCCAAAACAGATGCCCTGGACGGTTATGATGAAATGCCTTTCTCAGTTCCATGTAGACCTTAGCCCACGTTTCAAGCAGCTCAAGCTGTGGAAGCCAGCAAAAGGGTTTTCAAACCTATTTTGACAAGTACACGTTAGGTATTTTTTTCCTCCCTATTTAACTGGTGGGATTATTCAGAGTATATTGGCTTTGAGTGCAGGTGTTCCCATTTCATTTGAGTAGCAAATGGGTGGGTAAGTACCCAGACAATGCAATGTTGAAAGTATCTCACTTTAAGGAAAGTGATTTCTGCTTTGTCTTCTTCCTTTAGCTGTCTTGTCTTTGTGTCAAGATCTTGATAAACTTAGCCTGAAAAAGTGGGATTCAGTTAAGGATGCAGTGAAATTCCTGTCTACACCCAACAGGAATATCAAATGTGCAAATACAGGACAGGGAATAGATAACAGCTCTGAACAAAAGGATCTGTGGCTCACAAGACGAATGTGGACTAATGCCAAGTCGTTGCAGAAAGAAAAAAGGCATATGCTGTGTGAAGAGAAGGAGAACCTGCAACATCTTGTATTTAACATAAAGAAGACATAGAGGGGATGTGGTATCAGTCTTCAAATACATGGAAGGCTGCTGCCGACTTCAGTGGTTAAGTCAGGACATGATGAGCTTAAAACGCAGGAAGGTAGGTGTCAATTAGTAAAGGGAAAACTTTCTAGTACCGAGCATGCCTTTTGCATCAGGATGTTACAGGGAATTGGTCACTGGCAGTTTCTAAGTATGTATTAGCCAAATGTGGTACAGGTCCTACACCACCACTAACCCTGCCATGGAGCATCCAAAAAATGGACTGTGTGACCTTCTTAGGATCCTCTGGGATTATGCCAAAATGTGTAACAGCATTATCTCATTATCAGGATAGTACTTGATAAGAGGCAGGAAGAAAGGTAACATATTTTTAGAGTATTTAGTATATTTTTATTTACAGTTACTCAAATATCTGTTTATGCTAATTCCTAACATTCCAGCATTAAAACTTACAAGAACATCTAAAGAAAATGTCCTAAGTACACATAGAGTGATCTCCATGATACAAATCAACCTCTTTACCAGAGCTCCAGGGCCATCCTCAGCTGAAGTCTTGTTTTTGAGGTTTTCCCTCACCCCCAACACCTTTATTTTCTCCTGTTACCTCTTGTAACTGTGGAAGACTTCCTACAGACAATTCATTCAGCCCCCTTTACGATGATGCACAGTCATAGCAAATGGTAAGTTGTCATCAGGATCACTCGTCCTAAATCATGTACCCAGGGTGATGGATGGCGACTGGACAGAAAAAAAAATTGCTTTTTAATACAAGCTGGATTCCTACAGTTTTCTTTTGGCTTGCTTGTTTGCTTCATCCAACTATTAAGTCTTGTGATTTAAAGTCTTTGAGTCAGAGCTTCCACCTACTGTTTGATTAATGTCTTGCACATGGGTTTTTCCTCTATGTAAAGATGGCTGTGGCCTCTCTTCTCCCTTGCCCTTCACTTGCTGAGAGTCCCTAAGACAGTGGATCAGCTTAATAATCAGAATGATTTCAGGTCAAGTACTTGGCAAGAAATGTGAGTAGAGCACTCATTCTGGAAAAGGCCCTGAACAGCAGAGCTTAATTAATTGATTAACATCTGATTTCCAGTTAAACATTTAATAAATCTTATCTTTTATGCTATGTTCTGCATAATACGTGGCATATGAAAGCGGCCAGCTGGTTAAGATGCACACTGTGCTGTTCAGCATATTGGCCAGCCAGCCAGTCTGCAAATGAAGCGAGCTGCCAAGCCGCCTGTGAGGATGGGACATCACAGGGAAAAAAAAAACCACAATAGGAGCCATGGTGGAAAAAAAAGGCAGAGGGATAGTAGCAATGATCAAGAGAAAGGAAGTGCTTTAGGAGCCAGGGGAGGGGGCTGCAGCCATTGCTTATCAGGCGAAGCCTTTAAATAAAACAAGCCCACTTGTTCCATGTTTAGCTGTTGATGCTTCACGTGAAGACAGAGGCTGGAGCCAAGATAAAACAATTCTGCCCACCAGTTAGTTGCTGGGCAAAGTGAACTGAGTGCTAGCGAAGCGTTAGATCACAGCATAAGATCATCTTGGGGAAGCTGCTCTCATCCACAGTGGAGGATTAATTAATTAGAAATGCTTATTTTGGCCCAGTGAACTATACTGGAAGAAAGCAAAAATTTTAAAAAGTGATGCAGATACACTAGTCATTGAGCAACCAGAGGATCTCGACAGGAAAAGGAGCAAGAGCTGTCAGAGGTATGGACCTAAATAAGATACTTGGAATATTAGTCCTAGTAAAATCCACGATGAATAACTTGGTAACATAAAAGAATACAAGCTCAGAGCAAATGGTCTGTTTCTTACATGGAAATTTTATTATTGTTCTCTCTCTAGCAACTGCTTCATTCATTGATCTAACTATTTTAAAGAAACCCCTTAGGATAACACATACACACAGAGTCTATTGAGTCCAGCCAGAAACTGGACTCGTTCTGGCTTTTTCAAGCAGAAATGCACATACTTCCCCATTTTGAAGCTTTATCAAAAAAAAAAGTGCTGCCACTTGCACCACTAACACTTAGGTAAGTACAGACAGCAGCAAGATCCAGCATTTTTTCCTGTCAAATATAACTTCATTATTATAGTCCTTTTTTATATTTTTGTGTTTGCTTGACATAAGCACTTTTACAGAAAGTTGTAGTTTCTGCTTTTTTTATAGTTGGTATGTTATGATGGGTCTCTTAACAGCTTTAATTTTCTTTCAAATTAATTTTCTTTACTTTTCTTTCAAATTTCAGGCCCGTAAGCCTTGACTGATGAAGTTTTCTTCAGCTGAAAGTAATTTTAATTTGAAATGCACACAGAAAAACACTACTTTTTTTTTTTTCCTTTTAAACTCAGCAGTGCAAGTCTGACAGCACCAGGTGCCCCTAAGACCCGGTGCTTCTACGACTTCATTACCCAAATAAAGCCCACAAATTAAGCACGACAACATCTGAAACGAATGGGATTTGTTCTATCTTTCCTTGACTCTTTTCCGTGCTTGGGAAATCAAATGCAGGGGCAGGGAGCTGCCACGCTGTGCTCCTGTTCATCCCCGGGATGCAGCAATGGGACCACAGGGGCTTGAGGCCACGGCACCAAGTGCCCCCTCCCAGCACAGGGATGGAGCTGGCTGGGCCCACCGAGGCCGGGCTGTAAGAAAGGCTTTGAGGGGCTGTAAATAGGAGATGCAGGTGATAAAGGTGCTAATAACGAATGGCAACATTTAAAACAGGATGATGGCTGGGCAGTTTGGATGCAGTGTTTACCAGTTGTTCTGTCTTCCTCTCTTTCTCTATACGTAACTTTCGGAAAATGCTGTTCACTGAAATCCCAAGCAGGCTCCACGATGTTGTAATGGATTGTTGTCTGTTGAAAATTATCTGCAAACAATTCTTCTGTGCTTGTTGCAGGAGCACTCATAAGAATTATTTCATTGGCTTTTACGTGGATGGTGCAAGCACTTTGCATTGCAAGCATGGTCATTCACAGATCTTCCCTCTTTATACCACCTATATTCTTACAGTAATACTTCTAAAGTTCATGTTGTCTATTTTAATTATATTCAGATGAATATGTTTTAGATGCCACAAGAAAGATGGCTTTAATGATGCTTTATTGACGTGCACAAGGAGGCATGAAATTAGCTGCAATACATAACACTGTTTCTTTCCAAGAGGCTTTAATTGTTTTATACTTTTATGCAACTGGGACCCCTCTGTGTGTGGGTGTGTGTTTAAATGTACATCGGTGTGTTTCTGTCACACCATTTCCAGATGAAAAATATGGAACTGGAGACGATCTCCAAACAGCCTTTGCTACAGCCACTCACATTGCTTTAAACTGGGAGTGGGGAAAAATGTCACATAAGATTTGAGACTGATTCCATTTCCCTGGCTTGTTGAAACATTTTATTGTTGATTCTTATTTTCATTGTCTTTCCCTTGCTCATTACCTCATGTAAATCTCCTCCCCCCTCCCCTTTACTAAATCACATTTTATTTTATGTGAAGTGTCATCTCCCTTACAGAAGAACCTTTCATCACAACCCTGACAGATATCTTGCACATCTTAGAATGGGGATGAATTGATCGATAACCTGCTGGGCAGACATGTCTTTCTCTGATGACAGTAAAAATGAGCTTACATGACTGATTTGGACCAGATCCCTAACACCCAGCGGGATGTGCTTTGGCCTGAAAATTTCCACCTTGGTAGAACACAAACAGGCTCACAGTAGGTGACTGCTTTAGTTTGTACATCTTGGGCCTTCAAAATTTCTCTTTGATAATCTGAAAGGGTTTTGTCGGGTAGCAGAAAAATGAAGAAGAGCTTATGTAAAAAATAGAACTGCTTTAAAATCATTAATAGCTGCAGCAAATTATCTTTTTGAAACCAAGCCTAACCCTGTAGGGAGACGCTGCTTTCCTGGGATAACAGATGGTAGGATCAGTTCAGGCCCTTCATTCTCTTGCAGCCTTCTCTTTGGGAGACTGAAGTGATTCTTCAAAGGTGGGTTTGAAAGTATTTGTACAGGTTTCTTGTTCCTCCCGGGCTAATCCTTCTACCAGTCACAAACAGTGAGTGAGAAGACCTCTGGAGTAAGAGGAAAGGTTATAGGGAAATTTAAGCATAGGAAACTTAAGTGCATTTGACTGCTTAACTGCTCCTTGGTCCTTATGGATTCAGCACAGTGAAGTCACATCTTGTTAATTATGGAGGATATGTTCAACGGTAGCAAACAGATTCTCCTTGTGGCAAAGCATGCTGTGTCAAGATCTGTAGCCTTCTGCTGTGAAAAGTACACGGAAGATGCATCATGAGCTGTTCTGCATCTGCCCACATACTGAGTTGGCTGCAGGTTTCCTAGCAGTGCAAACACAATTAAATATTACCGCCTTGAGGATGAAGATAAAGCAACTTACTCATTTGGACAAAATTCAGTTTCACGGCCCCAAGAGAGTAGCTCTGTCAGGTACCATCTACCTAGGTGGGCTGGGAGTAAAGCTCCAGCTGAATGAGCTCCCTGTCCTGACGCTTGTGTCTGTGTATTCTGCTCCACCCAAGGCTGCTGCTTCCCCTGCTGATGCTCAGGCTGATGCCCAGCCCTTGCCCTGCTGTCTGGAGGAAGGTGAGGAGAGGATGGCCAGATGCCCACCAAGGCAGCTTTACCTCTGCAGCCTTTTCCTCCAGCGCCAGCCCTGGCAAAGCAGAGCAGGGAGTCAGGTGCGTTGTTGTTTTGCTTGTGCCTTCACCCATCGCTGACTGTAGCCTTCAAAACTCTATTTTAACCTGTACTGCCCGGGAGCCGCAAGCCATCAGGGAATAACTGCCGTGCTCCCATACATGGCACTAGCAGATGGGAATCATTTGGTCATGCAGTCCCTAAGGAATCCTGACCTGCTGGGAGCTGCTGATTTCTTGCTTTCCACCCTTTTTCAACAGATGCAGCCACAAAGGAGCGGGATGCTGTGTGTGCTCCAGCCTGTAATTCCCAGCACTGCCAGCTCACACAGAGTTGCCGAGTGCGTATTTCAGTTAGAATTACGGATGCTGTGTATGTTGATGATGAATCTGCTACCGAGACTGGAGAAAGGTAACAAATTAGTTATCGTCAGACACACTCCTGTTTACAATCCTTGTGGCTACCACGGTATTGCTGTTAGATTTTAGCACTTTTGTTTGAGAAGTGACACCGTATTAAGAAAGTTGTTGTCTGAAAAACAAAGCCTGTCTGTGCACATTTTGGTACAGAGGGATTTCAGCTGTCCAAACAATCTCCTAAGCAGGCTTCTTCTCTCTTTCTGGGGAGGTTTTACAACTTCACAGTTGTAAAACTTCCTCAGAGATTCCTGAGGAATAACATATTACTTAGTTTTGTTATTCTTACCTCTGCTGAAAATGCTGCCATGTAAATGCTGTGTACTGAAAATTAGTAATCCAGGTTCTCGCACAGACATACAGAGATTTCTAGATGGGGGAAAAAGCCCCAGTCCAGTCCTTGTTCCTTGCGGAGGCAAAGAGAGAACTTTTTAATTGTGAGTTTTCATACCTTCTGATTTTGCAACTTTGCTGGATTTCTGGTTAGCTCCTGGAGAAAGAGAATTCCCACTAGAGCTGCATAAGCAAACATTTTTGTCTGAAATTAGCATGTATTTAGTGTTAGGCATTTACTCGGGTAGGGCTGTACCTCAGATGTTTCCTCTCATGTTTTCTTACTCAAAAACACACAACAGCTTCTGCAGGGGCAACTCAGCCCTGCACCAGGGTAACTTTGTTCAGACCATTCCTCAAGGAGGTGTGAAATTAGTTTACTCTAGAACAGTGAAACTGTGTTTTTCACGACTGCTCAAGCCCGTAGGCAGCCAAGTGAAAGGGAAACAGCACTGCACCTTCCTCCTCTGTGAAAAATGTCTGGCTTGGATGCTGACACCGTGACCATTCAGGGTTAGGAAGACAACTTCCATCTGGCTATGCCTCTTCTCAGTGAGCTGACCTCACGCTTTGATTTTGGAGCATGCGTGCATATGCTGCAAGTCTTGGTACAGGAAACCTGAACTGCTTCTCACCCACGTCTGTTTTGAAATAGCAACAGTGCAACCATATTTGTGGATGCCAAGCCCAAATTAATCTCCCCTGCTGAGTTTGGACTAATTATTTTGGACATAGTGCTGCAAGATTTGGCTTTCCTGCTTCCAGACTCAAACTGGTTTCTTCGCATCATCCGGCCATGATGTGAAAATACAAGCCAGGAAGGCTATTAGTTTGATGATCAGCTTACACTCCACCACGGGATGAGCCATCATCTTGGACACTTCCCATTCTCCACGTATGGTGTAGAGCACGTCATTCAGGAGCGCAGGTGCCATCCACCTACTCAATCGCACCATTGCAAGTGAGACACAAAGCACCGCTATTCAGACGTGGTCTCGTGAAACGGCGTGGAAAGAGTGGAGAACGAGGCTCTAAATTTAGTCTGTTTAAAATGACACGCCACTGACTATTCCCATCTATTTTCAAAGACGCAATAAAACAGCATGGCAATACTAGTAAATGTCATTAGCTCTTTGAATTAATAGAATTACTGTTGGCAGCCAACAGAAATAGATTAGAGCAATTCTCATCTACTACATTAGAGTAATTCTTGGCAGTGTGAACATAATGAATCTGACGAGTTTACAATACAACCATCCAACTAAAACTTGGAATATAAATTCTCAGCCTGTAATCACTTCCTTTTTTGCCTCTCTTTTCTTTATTCAAGGCAGTGTGATTTTTTTCTTTCAGTCAGAGAGAGTCATAAAATTTCTGTTTATTTTTTTATTGGTTTTCAAAGATGCAGTTGATTGGTTAATCTGGTTTAAAAAAGAATCCTTCTCTTTTTAGCACAAGACATTTTCAAGCTTTAAGAAATTTACCTGAAATCACAGATCTTTTTGGCAGATTATAAATTTTCATTACACAAGTATTAAAGTACCGATCTTGTTCTATAGCTTCTTCAGTAAAAGAAAAAACCGTGTCACATGTTAATCAAGTGTATAGTTTATTCATTTATTCCCAGTATTTAATAGCTGTATTGATATAACAGCATCCTCACAATAGCATCAGCACTATGTAAACCCTCGAAATGCTACAGTCAGCATACCATCTTGAAAGTCAGTATTTTGTTGCTATAGTTCTTTAGCCTGATAGTAATTTCTCTGTCTTTGGTGTAAGTGGCGTTATTATTAATTTATGTGGAAGAATTAAATCCTGCTGAGGTTGTTACTACTGGAATGGGATTAGGGATGGGATTATGGTTCCTTCTGTTTGTGAACTGGTCTTTGGTGTCTGGGCTACAGTCCAAACACTACGTGAGCGACACAACTAATTCTCAAGAGATTCAGAGACTCTGAACTGGTTGAGAAAACAGTGTGCTTTGATTCTTCACCTATTTGTGCTAAATTTTGAATAATTTTTAAATAGCCATATTGAAAAGAGAGAAGAGAGCGGCTCCTTCTACTTGCCCCTGCAGAGATGCTGGTAAAACAGTAAATGCTCCCTGCCACCTTTTAACGAATGAGTTCAATTGCTGAAGAGGACGATTGCCACCTTTTAATAACCACATTTTTGCTTATCAGAGGCATTGAAATACGCTGATGGCTCTAACGTAGAACAGCACCTAAGTGTCGCTTGCCAGAAAAACTGATGCATGTGGGTTAGAGGTTATCAGATCTGTACAGATACTGAAAAATATGTTCTGTGCTCTTTCCCCAATGGCAGATTTATGGGGAGCTAGCAATTTCCTCAGATTCCAACACCAATCAAATGCTGAACCTAATGGCTGCACTCTGGAATGATTACTGACAGATGATACCCTGCACAGAGAAGGAGAACGACCAGTCACAAGCAAACATGCCCAAGACCACAATGTGTGTGGAGAACCTGACAGGCTTTTTAATGGGAAGCTGAATCTCTCCATATAATCTTAAAAACACGCATCCCATAGGCTGGGCACCAGGGTTTGTTTTTTATTTTATTGATTTACTTTCCCTGGCTGAGTTATGTATGTTTGTTTGCTAATACTTCACCTTGATGGCCATCACTAAAGGAATGCCCCTGAAGAACTGAAGTTAGGGCAGTATTTACGCATCTAGAGGACTACTGAAGAGTTAAACGTTCCTTCTGTTTCTTCTTTACAGCTCACCTCCTAATACCACTGTAATCGAGAAGCAGAGTTTTTTGGAAGTTGAGCAAAAGGAGCGGATGAAACTTTCTCCACTGCCTGCCCAAGAACAAGGTAAAATGAAAAAAAAAGAAAAAAGATGTACAGCAACGCAGAGATAGGGAAACCCAGTGTTTCTGAAATGACAAAAATTACAAATGATAAGCAATTCTGAATCTATTTCATGCCCTTCCCTCCAGTTTTCATCATTATACTATTTTCTTTCTTATCTGATATTCTGAAGCAACTAAATAGTTGTCTGCACAGGGAGAACTTGCTAGGGGAAATGACCTACATGACCAAGTGCTGTACCAAAGGATCTTGCCCTTCTCTGTCTACATTGGCCAGCCTTCCCTTAGGAATTCAGGAAGGATTCTGACTTCATTATTGCTTCCAGTTGTTTTCATTCCAGAATGGATAGTTAACGGAAAAGAAAGTGAAAAACAGTTGTCTCTCTGCAGTCCGCCATAAAAGTAAATGATATCACTGGTTTGACAAATGTGCCAGACTCACTCAGTAAAAACAAAAACAACTGTTTTTTTCTTGCTGTTCTGTAATCGGTTTATAGATTCCAGAAACTATAGAAAAGACAAAACATTCAGAGACTTGAAGGCACCATAAAAATTACCTATTTTTTTCTGATGTGTTTAAGTCCAGTAAATATTGTTAATTTAATTCTCTTAGACTTATAATCAAAAGAAAAGAAGAGAATTTGTATGGAAGACTGCATCTTTGTAGGCATTTTCTTTCATAAAATAATCCTCTTAACCAACTTTTTTTCTCAACTGTTTGAGCAAAAATAAATTCTCAAGTGACTACTAACTTGAATTACTAGCATTCACAGAAACTCCTCCATGATCTGAAAATGTTGGAAGCAAATCATAGTCACCTAACAAAACCTAAACATTCAGAGGCAGAAATATATCACAGAGAGAAACAGGTAATTCTTTGTGGCTCTAACTCTTATACTGTGAAATTAGTTTAGATAACTCTGCTTTTAATATGAAATCAGAGATATCATAAAATATCACCGTGAATTAATAATCCAGAATTTTAGTGACGCATCTGTTTCATAACAGGTCATGTTGGAAAGCCCAGATTTCCCGCAAAACGAAATAACATAGTTAGATAAAATGTAACTGCAACTCTACAGCTGATTCAGGAATCGAACCAGGCTATCTAGAATCTTAGCCAAACACCGGCTCTCCTTTCTAATTCTGGTTCAGGGAAGAACAAAACTGACTTTCATAAGATCCCTAACACCCTCACAGACTATGTCCTTGATCACTGTCCTGTGCAGTTTCTTATTCTCACCTAACACTTCTCTGCCTGACTCATCATTTTGGCTAAGCAAATGTTTAAATAACTGTGGCCAGCCACACTTATCTCTTTTAGAAGTGATTTTTTTTCCAAGACCATTTTTTTCAGAGGTTGTGTTGCAATACACGCACAGTTCTGCAACTGTTGGATTCTTACAGTTGCAAATAACTGTCGTGGAAGGCAAGGGATAGATTCTTGGATTTTGGAGTATTTTTTGGCAACGGATTTCCACGCACTGACAATTTGTCAGCAGGAAATGCCAAGTAAAGAAAGCTCCAGAGGATCCTACATGAGAACCAGTTATAGACATTTCAAAACATGGGATGCCATGCTAAAGAAACAATGGCTGCCACAGGTACAGGAAGAGTGGTTTATAAAACCTGTAGGATAAAACTTGGGTATCTGCACTGCATTATATTTCATTTACTATTTAGTCCACAGTGAGAATCCATTGCTTTTGCCATGGAACACTGCAAAGGGAGATAGAAACTGACTCATCGTATTTTGATTAGCTAGAAACTGAATCACAGTATTTTGATTACAGTCACTCTTATATTTTTTAAATCTTCTATCTGTGTGAGGAAATAGTAGCAAAGCAAAGAAAAAATTTCTTAACACTCTGCTTAATATCATGCTCTGTTGTTGGTACTGTCTGGTTCACAAAACAAGGAGAAGATGGCACTGTCTGTTTACAAAAGATTTTCCAGAGCAAGGCAGCTCTAGAGCAGAGTTGTGAATTTGTTTCAGTTCCAAAGCTAATACCTTCTGTTCACAATCGTGGTGGAACACTACAGTTTTGAATTTCATCTTTGGGAAGATTTCTGCAAATTTTGCTTTTGCCCTATCTATTTAGCAATAGAGAGTAAAGTGAGGCTTTAGATTATTCCATCCCATTCTCCAATGCTAATGCCAAGTCCCCAGCCTAACCTAAGCCTTCTGTTCACCTTTATGTTAACACTAATCACTACATAAATAAAGGCATTTATGAAGCATATATAATTCTTCAGAAACTATCTTTCACTTCAATGAAAAATGTCGTTAGTTTTTAAAAATTTGATTGTGCTACCATAGTTTGCATACAATACACTGTCTAGTGTTTGTATTCTGTTCTGGCATGCTCTATATACATTATCATATTATTTACATATGTTTTCTGTTGATCATTTCTGAAATACATTTCACTTATCCTCTGATATGCTTTTATCATTTGACTCTGTGAATGCAGCTGTCACTAAGACTGTCTGGGTGTATCAAGACTACATGGAAACTGAGAAATTGCCCATGTCTGCTATCAAGTTATTATATCATCCCTTGCTAAGGTGAGAAACATATTCTTGCTTGATGCTTATAATTCACTTTAGAGAAACATACCTCCCACCTCACAAAACTCAGAGAGAGGACCATTTAGGTTTTTTGTTAGTTTGTTTTGGGTTTGTTTGTTTTTTTAAGCACTGTTGCTGATCTGAGCCTAAGCTATGCCGCACTGTCTGGACTTGAAGGCTCACTCACCATTTGCTCTCCCGGCTTCCAGTGCCATTTTAAAATGTCATAATTTTCTACATGGAACCAGATAATAACCATCGAACGCCATCCAAAGTGACTCTCAAAGTGCAGGCCAATTTCAGCAAGTCCATAACTAAACTCCAGCTGGGTATCTTCCTACTGTCTGCCAGAAGTCTCCTTCTCATTTGCCATGCAGGTGTTTAGTTTTCTCACCTCCATGATAATGAATCAGACACCCGGTGAGCCCTCAGCTTGCTTCCCCATCATGCATATCTCATCTGTCAGAAGATACTGAATCTGAAAAAAAGATTATTTGGTAATTGCCTACTGCTGCATATTCAATGGAAAACCCAACCCTGAGAGAATGAGCTGGATAGCTGACATTACAAAATGTGCGTTTATTTATCTTCTTGTAACATATTTTCACTCAGCCTTGCATGAAAATTCATTTGTGGCACTGATGTGGAAAGCAATATAAAAGCTGCCTATCTATTAGAAGTCATACTGTGGAAAATATACTGCGTCTCCAGGAATTTGTTCGTTTCAGGTCTGTAATAACGCCCATACTGACCCGTCAAAGCACTTATCTCCAGTCTTATCTCAAAGACATTGGTTTGAAACTTCCCTCAGGTGGAGTATCTGGGAACTTGATGAGAAATAATTTATGCCATCCAAGCATCTTGTAAGATAAAGCGCCTTGGACCTGCTTGTTTACTCCTAGCTCTTTTCAGAGAGGAATTTAGTTTAAATCATTTACTGTTCTTCCCTTTTCTCGGTGTTCTTCAACAGCTACTTACAGCACAATTCTGCAAGTTGAGTGTCCTTTGGGGGTGGGAATCACAAGGCTCAATTATTGATGGAACGTACAAATGTTTCCATGAGTGACCTCTGTGAGAACGCTTATTTGATAGGGACTGATCTGTGGGATGGCACAACCAGAGAGTTGAGTGAATGCAGGAGGTCATGTATTAAAATAGACAGGATGCCGGTACATTTAGGTAAGGTTGCTTAGATGTAAAAACAAGCAAGATAAGAGAATGAATAAAAGATAATTCATAGTATAAAGAAACAGTAAGGCTGTGCTGTAAGGGAATTGAGGAGATTTGGGAATAATACTCTGAATTGCAATTATTTTTCATCCACCCTCTGAAAGCCCTGGAATGACTATATATGCAGAAGTTGGCTTTTGAAATTACTCTGTCTGCTTGTCCTCTTTCTTTCATCTCGATCTGACTCACTGCTTTCAGACCGGTTACTGCCAATTTATAAGTGCTGGTGAGTTAGTGTTCTGATCCAACATCAATGTGTAGTGAAAAGTATGCCTCCAAATTGGACTACTCGTGTTACAAAGCATGACATTACTCATCAGCTGCTAAGTTTTCTCAGCAACATGTGTGAAAATATACCCAGGAAGCAGCAAGGTAGCCAAGCGTGCATTTCCAGACTGCAGAAGGCAGATCTTTACACAGACTGGTACTTGGAATGACGTGACATGCTGTTTCATTAACTTGGAAATAAGTACAAAGGCCGTTGAGTTTAAGAGTATCATATTCGAGAAAAGCTTGAGGGAAAAAAAGGATTATGGGATGTAAAACAAAGGACACAAAATGACTTATGTGAAAGGAGCAGGTATTGGGAAATGTGATATAAAGTTATAAAGTGAATACCGGACAAATAATGTCTTGGAGACAAGAGGACATGGCTGAGGAACAATTTTATCCCCTAAACCATATCTAATATCCATACAATTTTTAGGTGGCTCTAAATTACTTTGTGCATCTGGTCTAGTAATGCTTGAATCATGAGGCTCGGAATTGCTAGGGGAAAAAAGCACTCATTTTGAATTTAAGGAGCAACAGATTATAAAGCAAGAAAAAAACTCGTTTTCAAGGTCTTCATACCGCCTAACTTTATCTTCCTAACCTCGGAGAACTATCTGCATAGACCTCATACGATAGCATTAATGGAGAGAAAGAGATGACAGTCCTTCAACCCAAGTTATTTAGAGGAGGGAGGGAGACTTTCTTCTTTGGCACTTTAGGCAACCTGCGATGCCTCCCTGGTGAGCAGACTGATACCAACTGAAGATCCATGGCATTGCCATGCTCAGATCTCATTACAGCACATTAGAGGCAGTGTTTTGGAACTGAAGTACCTGAGCTGCACATCTGCCCAGAGAATGGCAGGTCTGGGAAGATTTTTTCGCTTACAGTCTGCACACGTTGCACAAAGGCTATGATTTGTCAGGGTGCACTCAAATTCTTCCACAAATACATAAAGAAACAAATCTTTTCTGCAGAATGGAATTCCTGCTCTTGCTAACTGCCCTGGTAAATATGTGAGACAAAAAGCAGAATTTCTGTCAGTCTCTATTGCTTCTTTCTCCCTAAATACAAAAGACAGTGAGACCACGGAGGGACACATACGCAAATTTGCCCACCTCTTTAATGCTCAGCAGAGCTTTCTGCTGTTGTGTGTTATTGTCATGTTCCAAAACCTAGGCAAATAATAATCTAAATCTGATGAAATTAAATAGCCTATTTACAAAATAGTTGTTTGTCATGTGCTTATCCTGTTCCGTTACTCGCAAGAAACAGGCATTTAGCAGCATCAAAGAATAAACACAAAGATAAGTAAGTTTTGTACTTTGACGTGCCTGATTCTTCTGACAAATTAGTATCGTTGTCTTCTCCTGTGAATCTATTCCACAAACAATATGTTCTTAAATGTTAATGTGAACATGTAAGGTAAATAAGTGATGAATACATAAAAGTTTTCCCAAGCTAGCCCAGAACCGTGTGTTTTGAAAACTAATGCTGACACAGGATGCATGATGCTGTGAGGCATTCAGTAACTTCCCTTTATTCTTACACTACGTTCATCTGGAAACCTACTGAACTGGGCAAAGTCTACTGTGCTGACTCAAGTTAAATTCACAGTTGCCTCTTGATATATCACAATATGTCATTCAGTAATCCCACTGAGGAAAATGTAATTACCATGCAACATCTTGTGCTGTCTTGGGATTTCTCACTAGGTAAGTAAGAAATAAATTCCTGTCAGTGCTGCAGGAATGCTGTTATAGAGATGTAGGAACAGACCAGCCGGGTCAGAAGCCACGATGCTGTGTTGAAATTACTGGTCACAGGGGATATATTCTTTTTTAGCTGCAGGCTGTATGCCTTTTCTTTCCATCTGAATGTGCAGAAACTTGCCCACTGTCCAAATGAATACTCATACAATGCATTTATTTTTCATAACATCCCTGTGAGTAGGAATCATAATAGAGGAAGAACCAGAGGAATTGCTGTGTGTCCAGACTCATGAAAAAAACAAAAATCCAGGTAAGGAACAGAAATTGACCCTATGATTCTACCTAGGACCTCACCCTTGAGGCTGTCGTCTTTTCTTCTACAATGCAGCAATATGTAACTGCTGCAGGCACTGATCTCCTACTGAACATAGAGTGAAATCCAAGGTTTCTGCACTGGCCTCCAAAATCCTTTCTGAACCTGTCCCAAGCCACCTGAATTGCTGCATTTTCCTTTGGACTCGGGACCTCCCCTCGCAGCTTTGTTCTGCCACTACAATGACTGTCACGATCACCAGAAGGAAGGATTAATACCCACATACTTCCCAAATTTCACCACAAAATTCAAAGCCCCTATTATAGGCCTACTCTGATTTCTTTATTTAAAGACAAATTTACAAATAAAATAAAAGGTAGTTGATCACTCATACCTACAGAGAACGTAAGACTTGTGACTTTTAAAGCTTGTATGTAATTCTGGTAACGTAGATGTAGATGTGAATAACAAAAAATAAGATGCATAGGTAGCTGTTCACATTCATTTTGTTTCCGCTGGAGCTGGCTCGATGTAGACTAAGGAGACTGAGATCTCAGATTACTGTCAGCAAGACTGATAGCTTCTTATATCAACATTTGAACATTAGGTTAGGATGGATGAATACAGCAGCAGGAAAATTGTAAAAAAACTGCAAGGAAAACCAAGTTGTATGCAAGCCAAGACTCTGAAATGACAGAGGATATATTCCTGGGAGGATAATGGGCTTCTTGTTTTTTCTCGCTTGCTCATTTTCATTTGTTTGCATTTTGCTATTGAGATCTTCTAAGAAACTTTAGCATAGAAATTGAGTGTTTTGAAAAGTTTTTCCTTGATGCCTGTGTGCATTCAGGACAGTTCAGATCGTCTTGAGTTTACAAACGTTACAGGCAGCATTTTTGCAAGAAGATCTAATTATCACAGGAAAGTATAATCAGCTTGAATAACGTTAGTGTGATTCATTCCTGATGCATGCTCACTGATTTCAATGGGACCTAACCAAAGGACAATGTGGGCTGAACACTTCTATGCTCCACGTGCTCCAGAAGAGCCCTTTGGAGCTGATATTCAGTGGAAGAACAGCTAATCAATGTGAGTAACTCCTTCCCTATCTAGATTTCAAATATATATCTATATTTTTTCCTACAGAATTTCTATAAAAGATGTCTCAAGATCAGATGGATATAGCTAAATATTAGCTAATTAAAGTATTTCAACCAAATGTACTGGTTCTAAATTGGGTTTGGCTTACTGTTGTCTAAAGTTTGTCCCAGTTCCTGCTCCAGAGTTCCTGAATGTGTTATGGTAACCACTTCTGTAACTGGAAGGCATGCGAAATACTGACTTTCTGTTTGCTTGTGCTAATAAGTGCAAAATTATGCATCCTAATGAGTTTATTGGATTCATAATGTTTTAAGCACAGCACTCTGCATTTTAATCCGTTTCTACAATATTCCGAGGAATTCTCCATCACTGTACTCATTTGGATGAGGAAAAAAACCCACAACAACTAAGGAATGTAGATCTACCTGCTTTAGCTTAGGTTCCCTTCTAGCCCCACAAACATCCTTGGAAATAGAGCAGACCTGAAACTTATAAAAAATGTTGACTGCATTGTAAGAGGTTCTATGTAGTCCTATAGAAACTAACCTAAACCACTGTATTCCCATTTTAAATACGGTGAAAAGAATTAGCCATCTGTCATGAGAGCAGTGTGACCTGATGGGCCCTGCAGAGCAGCAGTGAGATCAGTGGGGTCCCTGCTGAGCCGGCAAGTCCTCTCCTGCAGCATCAGGTGCTGACGTGGTTCCCGGGAACAACAGGTTGTCAGCAGCAGGTCCTCTTGCACTTGCTGTCTATGATCTGGAGCGCCTGGATTTCTGAATACAAGCTGTGCAAAAGTCATTGAAACCACCAGGTCCTGCAATAAACCCATGTAATAAGCTTGCCTGAATAATACATGTCTGAATCATCTGCAGATGATTCAAGATTAATATTTAATCTTTTTTTTTTAAAAAAAAAGTATTCGTTTCCAGTACAATAGTACCTTAATAGCTATCCTGCTGTGGGAGGAGGGTAGGTATAAGTAGAAGTATTGCCGCAAGAGAAGAAGTGACTTGTACACCAGTTTTTTATTTTTTTTTTAAAAAGTCAATTTTCTCTTTCCTTTTGAGAAAGAAAAACAACTTTTAAATTGGACAACTTAATGAGCAGTGTTCCTGGGTGGTCCTTTGTTCTGTGTTACCCTCTGAGAGAAGGAGGCAGTTCAGGAGTTGACCTATTATTTTAATTGCTTCTGGTTTCTGCAGATGTGAAAAGCAAACACTGAGGACACTGTTCTGCTGCTCTTTGCCAGTACTGCACTCGCTCTTAATGACACCCAGAAGAATTAATATTAAAACCTCTTTAAAAATGTAAGTTACGATATGTGTTTAATATCTATTCCTTGACTAACTGGTGTGCTTACAGGGGCTTTGAAGGCACTAAAATAAAACAAATTATAATCCATGGTGTTTCACAGCAGGTGGTGTAACAATACTGTACCCATGTCACACTGCAAAATATCCAGAGACCAGCAGTGACAGTGCAGTATCATGTTATTCATGAGCACAGTCTTGACTCACGGTGCTTGTGTCTCCTCCTGCCTACTCCTCTTCTAGGAGCTAGAGCTGTACTACTTACTAAGCATCCCCATTCCAGGAAAAGATTGAGGAGATCAAACCCAGAGAAGGACAGTGGCTGGACATTTCCCTATTTTGTCTCTGGCAGTGGTATTTCCCTGGTGCCATCTAAAGGGCAGCACAGTGTAAATTGCTTTTAGGATTATAGGGTTCTGGGAAGGGAACAGTGAAAGATTTCTGTTAGGGTATGTATTCAGTATTGCTGTGATGAAATGTCCCCTGGGATGAGACACTCAAGAATGAGGCAGAATTTTTAGCTTTGTATTTGAAATTGGCTCACTGAATTGATCCAGTGCAAAAATTTCCTCGAAGAGCAACTTTCTCTGATAGATCATGCCATAAGAGACAGGATGACTGCTGTGAGTTGAACGGTTACTACTTTGTTGTGTTTGTCTTTATATTTTCCTGAAGTATGCTAGCCCTTCTTATCCTCTGCTCTGTGCTTACTCTGAGCTTCTACTAGGAATAGTTAAAAGGGAAGAATGTGTTATCTGGAACATAAACTTTCCTTAAGATATCAGAAATTCAAACCACTAGTGTGCTTCTGGAAAACAAACTCATTTCTCTTGACAGGGGGAACTGAGAAGATCTATATCCAGGATTCATTTCCAGTTGATACCAAAATGACACTGTATTTGCTCCCTATTAGTTTAGGAATCCACGGAGCATTTAACAGGCTGTGAAGTCTGTCATCGCAGATTTGATTCCCATCATGTTACTGATGTTTTGCAGCTTACTTTATTCCTCCCTAGTTAGTCCTGGCACAGTGGATAAAATAAATCCATCATTTACAAGTGGCTATTAATCCCATGCTTTGTTTCCTTCCTAGGAAGCCAGTGACAAAGCTGCCTGTGAAATGCAATGTATGTATGAAGCCTCTGAACCTCATCCCTTTCTCTCCTTGACCAGTGCATTGGTATTCAGAGTGAACGGCTCACAAAACAACCGGTTAAAGAAAAAATAAGTCATCATGGAAGAACACAAAGTAGGAGGGTATCATTTAAAGCTTGGTTATTCTCTCATGTTGAAGAGTAATGACACAGAAAATTACAAATAAGCAAAGGTTTAAAAGTGATGTAAATTGTAGAGCTGTACTGCTCCTGCAAACTGCTGAGAAAACCGTCGAGCTGGTAAAGCTAATATGTGCTTAATTTTAATAGTATGAGAAATTTTATTCGTGAGCATACTCATTGAGACCAATGAAACCCATCAGCACCTTCGTCTCCTTGGACAGGACCAGATTCCTCAGTGCTTTGTGGGAATTAGTACCGCCTAGAAGTTCCTGAGATACACAAGCATGAACGTACCTACCTGTAGCAGATTGCTACTCGTTTTACTTCAGCTACGCTGAAGAGTCTCTTCAGGTTAAAAATATGCTGGGGAATTAATTGCACTCCTCTTTTAATATGATTAAGATCCTGAACAATATTTAGACACCACGTATCTGTTTCAACAGTTTTAACTTCGCTATTTCTTCAGTTCTTTCTATAGGCAATTAAAAAAGACATGACTGAAATTCCTCCATCTCAGCCAAATGGATTGATGAATTTTAATGGAGAGCATTTATTCCAACCTTTAATTAAGTTTGGCAGTCTGAAATCATTAATCTTTGCCTTGAAACTATGCACTCTATCTTGAGCATTTAAAACCTTACAACTCAATCTTGCCATAGGGTGGATGTCGGTGTGATAACGCAGCCTTCCAGAAGCTGCCTTTGTGCCTTTTGAATCACCTTTCCTTTGTTCATGACATAACACAAACCATCAAGGATTTTTCCCAGCAGAGGATGAAGTGAACCTCACTGTGACACTGCTTTGGCCAAAAGCAACCTTTTAATCTTGAAAGGGCATTGTAAAGGTTGACAGGCAAGAAATCTAATCTAACCTCTCCAGCCTACGTAAATCTTAATACAGAGCTATAGCTTAAAGAAAGAATGGAACAAACTGCATTATCTGGTGTTACTCTGCTAGATTACTCAGTGACTGCTACTACAGATTTCCTTGTGAACATATTTGCAGTAGTGTAGCCTTTGGGGTGGAAATAATTTCATTTTAATATGCTTTTTGGAGCGCTGCCAGGGCTACAGGCAGTATTGCAGTATGTGAGGGAAGAGGAATTCTACAAGCATGAAGTGCATTTCTTGAGATCCCGATTTTTCTTTCTAGGGGGAAAAAAAGAAAAAGGAGTTTCAAAGAGCACTAAAATATAAAATCTTTCTGGTAGACATCTTGGACTCTTTAATCACCCATGAGAAGCCCTTATAGAACTATAGATAGTTCTTTTTTCATGCTTCACTTAGATGCATGGGAGATGAGACACCCCAGAGAACTCTTCCCGGCAGCTGCTGTTTGGAATGCAGCGATCAACAAAATACATCAGTTGGGGATACTTCGGAATGATGGCAATCTCTGTGTTTGATTTAACAGCTTCAGCTGTTGTCCCAGGGTACCTGGCATCCTGTGAACAGGAACAAGTCTTTCTGGTGCTAGCTTTGGAGCTTGTGACTGTTCCTCCCCTGAAGCTAGGATGTTTTCCCACCTCAGGGTGAACTGGTGGTGTGACTGTTCCCGCTCTTGGTTGCACAGCTTCAGCTCCATGTTGTATTAAACTGTGGTTAGAACAGTCTGAATAGCCTACAGGAGTTAAGGAATACTTTTCAGACAGAGACTATGCAGTAAAGCTGATTTAAAAAAAAAAAAATCACTAAGTTTTGCAGATGCTTGAAGTGTATCCCCTAAATCTCCTCATGAAGAAAAACGCTTAGTTTGGAAGATTCTGATGTTCTCTCCTTGCCAGAATTAGAAGTAAAAAGGCAATGCAATTGGGGAAAAATGAAAACACAAGTTTTTAATTAAGCCCCTGCCCTGTCCTACACACACACAAGAAAAGAAACATCTTTCGGGCTCCTGGAAGAACTTAAAATTTAATTTTATGGATTTATTCTTCTCTTTTTAGAGAGTGCTTAATTTTAGGGAATGGGTCTTTTGTGTGAATCACTCACTGTTCCATGATTAATTAATCATTTGGGACCCTGAACGTTTCAAAATGCTTGTGCCGCTGACCTGTGGGGTTTGTGCATACTAACAGATCACAAGCTGGAAGTTTCCAGTGGTCACAGCACAGCCATGTTGTTCGATGGGGGTGTGCAGAACAGGCAGTGCTGGGGAAGACCTTGGATTTTTCTCATCCACATAACTGAAAGGTGCATCTCCCTGCAGTTACACACCTCATTTAGTGAAATCCTAAACACCCTGAACCGGGTGCTAAAGCTTCCCTGAAACAGGGGGAGTGTGTCATCCCTCCCATTTCATATGTACCACCACTCACCACTGCGATAGACTAAACTGCAGATTTCGGCAACCAGACCTGGCTGGAGAAGAGTTTTAGGGCACAATTCAGAAAACACGTGGTCCTTTTTCTTTGCAGGTGGTCACTTGCTCGCTCCTATGGAAGAGATTTTTGACCATTTTTTCATCACAGTAATACCATCATATTTCAGATCCGCAGTTGTTTTGAGAACTTTTTTTTGACTCCAAGCTCAGGAGAAACAAGAAGGTAAGAAGCAGCTTACCAAAAAAATTATGTTAAAAACTCAACTGACTAGTAATTTTCTGTCCTTTGCATTATTCTGTTGCATTGCTAGAATACATTTTAAATAAATGGGAAATGTGACCACTTTATTTCTTGTCTTTAGAAATGTGAACTCTGCACAGGTTGTATTATCTGGCTGGACTACAGATGTGTCAGGATGCCCTGTGGTGTCAGGTGTAAAATCTGGGCTAAAAGATGAAGTCCACAGGTCAGAACTGAGCTTATCAGCTCTTGAGAAAAGCTGGGAAGTGAGGGTAAGCCATCTGCAGTGACTAGAAACAATTGAGGGAGTCAGGAGAATTGTGGGAAACCGAGTTTAACGTCAGATAAAAGAATTAGATCTTTTCTATGAAAGGCGTTCATAGCTATTTTATTTAAACCTTGAAATCAGCAAAGTATTATGCCTGTCAGGCTAATAAGAAAATTTGGAATACAGCTTGTATCAACTCTGAAGCTGGTCTCAGAATAGTTTAACTTTTGACAAAATTAAGATATATCCACTTTCTGCATCATATGAAACAAGATTTAAGTTATTGCTTTATCTTTTTTTGCCCACTTGTTAATTTTGTTGAAGAACCGCTTATTCATGTAGTTGAATGAAAAATAACCCAGCAAAACATTCAATAATGTTGACCTAGCTGTTTAACCTCAAGCTGCCTATTTCTACATTCATATCATGTTTCAGTCTTTAATATAATCACTCCAGTTTGGAATAGACAGTGATGAAATGATCTGACCTTTATGTATTATTACTTGATTATTTTTTCCATATTTGCTGGAACAAAATAAAATCAGTTGCTGAAAATCCTTATTAATATTTATTTCAAGTGCTTTTGCATGTCATTCCTGTTCTTCAAGAGGGTTGCTATACAACAGAAAAGTACTTCTCCTCTCTTCTTTTGACTACAGCTAAGCAAATTTTCATTAATAATTACTGGGCTTTAGGTCTTTTTTTAAAAATCAGTTTAATCTGTACGAAGATCTTCAGGCAAATTTATTTAGACCAGGTATTTAGACCAAGGATCTGCATTTATCATCATTGTGACTGGTCATTTCTGTTGCTCCACTGGCTGAGCTGAAGGAGTTTGACTTTTTAATTCTCCAGCAACCAGACTTCAGATCAAAAAATGAGGCCTAGCTGCTCTGATGCGAAGAGCAATGGAGATGGGTTCATAATGCTGATTTGGTTCCATTGTGTAGAGTTTTCAAGATTCACAACAGCCACCATGCTAAATTCTCAGATACTTAATCCAGATGGGGAAAAGGGACAAGATGATGTGTGAAACTGTGGCTATGTCTATAATCATACCTTTAGCCTCCCTCAGCCTGCAAAAAGTGCCTTAAGATAACCTGCATCATAACCACACATCAAAGTCCCTCTACCATTCCCTAAATTGGGGACCAATGCAAGAGCACTGGCCTGCCAGGATTAATGGGCAAACTTTCAATGCCTTGGTTCTAAGCCTTACCCAGCCTGAGTGTTTAAACCCACAGATTGAGCTTCTCTTGACTAAACGCCTACCAGTGTAGGATGCCACAGCCACCTGGGCTGGTTTCAGCCCTACAGTAAGGGGAAGCCCTTCTGTTCTTCAAGGCCCCAGAGAAACCTGTATCCTTGCCTTGGATGTATAGGCAAATTTGAAAACTTGTAAGCATATATGTATTTTGTCAAGTTAAATCTTGTGTGATCATCCCAGAACTGTTGAAATCGGGTACAGCTGACTATCAGTGAATGTTTATTAATGCTAAGGGGAGTTCTGCCCCCTGAATGTGTTAACTAATCATTATTTTATAAAGTAGAATAATTCAGCTATGAAGTCAGACTAGTTTGCTCACAGTTTGATCCAGGTCTCCAGGTCCTGCAGACCACCAAGGATGTGGACCGTACAACCTAACCTCCCTGGGCACCCTGCTTCTCTCCTCAAAAGGTAAAACCCTTTTCCTTACCTCTAATCTGAATCTCTTTTGTTTCCCTTCATGCTTGTTCTCTCTTGTCCTCCCACCATGTTCCTCTGTGAAGAGGCTGACTCCATGGGAAGCTGCCTCTGAAGCCATCTCTTTCCAGGCTGAACAAGGCCCCACAGCCTCTCCTCACAGACCAAGTGCTCCAGCTGTGGTCAGCTTGGTGGCTCTCCACTGAACTTGCTTCTGTTTAATACCCTGTATTAGCTGGGGGAGAAACCCAAAACTGGATGCAGTACCTTAGATGGGGTCTAGCACGTCCCAAGTAGAGATAATCCCTTCCCTCAGCCTACTGGCTGTGCTCCTGTTCATGCAGCTCTGGACGCTCTCCTTCTTTCCTGCTGTTTATACAACCGAACAGAAATCCAATCCTCTGTTTCAATCTGCAGAGTGATATTTGCTCAAAGACTGCTTCTTCATTTGGCTTGGTTCTGATGTTCTGACTGTCTGGGAATATATTCTACTGATTTCTGACATTTTTTGAAGGAAATTGAGCAGTTAGACTGGTGATAAACAGCAAACACAGCAAACCTGTGCAGATCTCAAAATAAGTAAAATACATCCACAGTGTTATGTGGGAAATGACTCTGTGAACATTCAAACAGAAAAAGCATGAAGTATCCCAGAAAGACACACTTAGAAGAACAAGAAGATTCTTTCTAGAAATCACATGGTGCAGAGGAACGCAAGTTTGTTCTTCCTTTTTCCACTTCCACACTTGCAGAACTGTTCACTATCCAAACTGAACAAAGATGCTCTAAACTAATATAGTTGAGCCTTCAGCCAGAAAACTGCTTATAAGCCTCTAAAGTAATAAATCTGTACACGTCTGGTACATCAGAAAATGCATTTCTCTTGGATTTAATTTCTAATGTAAGCTAGTGTTTCAGCAGTAAACCTGGCAACAGCCCTAAAGCAAGAAATAAAAAAAAAGATAAATACTATATTGCTTCCAGGGAAAGCTAAATAAGTGTAGTAGAAAAGGATGTCTGACAACATGGGCAGTAGAACTTCAAGTTCTGTGGGAGACACTTCATTCTCCAAACTAATGATAACCTGCAGTCATGACAGAGTGAGGGATCAAATATGACATCCAGGTCTACTCAGTGCCACAAACGCACAACTTCATCATTCAGCACAGCCATGGTGTCAAAAATGTACCAGAAGATACCGGCTATCTCTATGTGTAATTTCTTATGCGTAAGAAGGATTGAGATGGAATATGAGAGGGTGATATCATATGAAATTGATGAAAAAAACCACAAACAAACCCCATGTAGCTGGCTTATTTAATTATCAGTTTTCACATAATGGCACAGGGAGTGGTTTAAGCTACATTAAGTTATTTCTGGGGCAAAAAGGTGTTCTCCAACAGGTTGCAATGTTGACAGCATAAAAGACAGACTACTTCAGGAGAAATCACGAGAACCAGGTTGTGACTTTTGAGCAGTAGGCAACAGGTGAGAACCTGCTGCTCTGCAAGATTTGTGGCTTATTTGCAAGACCAAATAAATGTAAGAGCCTTGAATAATAGTGATTTCAGATGTAGAGACACAAAAAGAATTATACTTCTCCTGACAAGGAATGATGAAATGTTCTTTCCATGGTTTATTTACCCACTTTTGCTGGAACACAAAACCTTTAATCTGCTATCATACAAATCAAATCTTCATCATCAGCGTAAAAACACTATGGCAGGTCAGGAGCAGTGTTGCTAATATAAAATAACAGGCTTTTTTTCCTTTCTTTTTGGTCTCTCTTTTAACTGCTTTATAGAAGTTTCTTTATCATGTGCATTGGTTTTCAAAACTTTAGAACATATACTGCTATCTTTTCCCTATTACAAAGGTTTGACCAACTGCTCAGTAGGAAAAACATCTTAGAGAAAATTATATCAGGTACTGCATGTGAATTTTTTTTTTACGGAGTCCAGCTACTTCTTGACTGTCTCCTAGTAGATATAGCAATATGCTATTTGTTTGCTTGCCCTGAAGCTTGAAGGTAGTTACCATGAATCATGCTATCCATGTTTATTCTTGATGTACAAGCAGCACCTTCTGTTAAAGGTATCAGAGCAGACCAGACAATTCACATCACAGCAGCTTAACAGATTTAGTTGTAGCATGGTTCTTAATGAACTCTTTATATTCATGTAAACATCTGATACACTTCTACAGGAACTCTGTCATGGATGAAAGTTAGTTGAAGTCATTAACCAAGACAAAGCAAAGGGTCACCTTGTACTTTTGGAAGGGAATGTTTGCAGTTACTGTAGTACAGATGTGAAAATCTGATGGAAATGCATTAAAAATTATATCATTGTACATCAGGGAGAAAGTATGGTTAGAACCAGGCAATGATCATTAGGACTTTCACATTCTAATTCTCCTTCTTGTTCGATGTGTGACAAGCTCTTCAGCTTATTACCTGCAAAAATCAATATATGACAACATATCTGATGCCAAATGGGAGAGTCATGAGAATGAGTACTTCAATTAATCCTGTTGTAAAAGTTGCTATGGCACCTCACTACAGTATTACTGAACTACCAAGCAGCTATAAAACAATGCAGTTTAAAGGGCTGAACAGATGAGGACCGAGTACTCAGGGGAAATAACCGAAAGGTTGACTTCAAGGCTTTGCAAGTCTCAATTAATTAACTGAGTAAAAGTATTTCACAATAGTTCAGTATATTTGAAGAAGCCACTACAACTAGGCAAGCTGCTTGAGCAGACAGTTATTACTCATAGTGTTCACAGAATTGACAATAATTCTGTTGTCTATACTTTAACTTTTTACTTGAGGACTGGATTTACTCGGACATACAGATCAGCCTGCTGACTTGGCAGGCAGCCCACAGCCATGACAAATTCTCAGCTAACACACCAAAGGGTTACACCTCCCTCAGAGCCTAGAGATATATATATTTTTAAAAAAATCCTTACTCTTATTTAAGCAATGAGGATGGAATAGAAAATTTAACCCTGCCTGTGGGTACCAGGATTTGGAATAGCTGCTGCTGTCATTCTAGAAGTAAGGTTTCACATGCTTGAGGAGAGCCAAGGGTTGAGACAACTCCCTCCATTACTGCTAGGGTGAGACTGATTGAACGGAGCTCTGGTGGAGTCCAACCAGACTCCCTTGCCAGGAGGTGCTCACACGATGAGGGCATTGCTCTCTCTGCTCATGTTACCAGTTTCCTTCAGCAACAAAACTGCCCTATAGAGAACGTAAGCTATAAACTGGCTGTAGACACTTCTGGCTCTGAAGCCAAAGAATGGTAGCTGGTACTAAACAAAGAAAAAAAATAATCTAGAAGATAACAGTTTAAAAGGAAAGGAGAGAAGGTGAATGGTTCACAGCTTACTGCAACATTAAGCATTTCACGGCTGTGATTCTCAGAAGTACTAGGATAAAGCAGGTAGAAAAATTTTTCTTCAGCTGAGATATCGAGCCCCCCATTTCTGCAGTGATGGATGTTATTGATCACTGTCCAAAAGACTACATAACGGTCTCTAGCAACACAATAAAGATCTTGCAACAAAGAACACTCTAGACATGGGTATGTAGACATTGATTCAGAATGGAGACTGGTTTTTCCATATTTCGCCTTAAAGAATGTGCTAATGGCTATACCTGGGAATGGCTGCTTCCTTCCAATGCAAGAGATGTGGCATTTTAGGAAATTAAAACATCATCATGCTTCTTTGACCAGTCTTAGTTGAGCTCCCCTCCCTGCACATGGAGATTAGTCCAAGAATCTATCTAGCATGCAACTCTCCTTAACTACAACCCAGAAAGTTCAAATTACAGTTTCCCGGCAGCTGTGCAAGGGCTGGAATGGAGGAGGAAGCTGTGTGCTGGATCCACTACAGCTAAGCAGAAATTATGTGAGCTAGGGCAATGCAATTAATTCCCAGTGACACTGCACCTGGAAACCATCACATCCACTCCCCTTGAAACTAACAGTATTTCAGGTGCTGAGACTTCACAAGATAAATATTGGACCTTTCAGAGCACGTATTTTGATGATGGCCTTTGCTGTGTTTGGCTTTCCCAGACTGTACTGCTTCGTAGAAGCAGCAATCCCATTACAAAGCGGTAGAAAGAGTCTGGAGTTGGAATGCATCTGTTCTTCGACTATTTTGATAAGGTGTATGTTCTGTTTTCTCTGCCTCATCCAGGCAGTCTTACCATGTTCTTCCCTGGAAGTGAAATATACCAACAGGAACTCCGGGAGCAGAAACTTGCAAAATGTTGTCTTTGTGTGGTATTAGCATTCCCCAGAGCCTGGTATGCTACACACAATGTGACAAATCTCCTTTCCTCCCCATTCTGCCAAGTGTATTCATAAACAAATGTAACAGTTACACACAAACAGGAACCGTGTATATATAACAAACAACAGAAAAAACTAAATACGAAAATGAAAACAAACTCTGAATAGATCGTTTTAGATGACAACTATTAACTAATATACCAAGGAAAAAATCCCCACTCTTGGGCAAATTAATTTGGACAGGCAAATATGACCTTTTTTTGAGTGAGATAAACTACTCATTGGGATCAAAATGCAAGGTTTCTAGCTTCTTTAAACTAACTAGGTTTTTCCTTATGAAAAGAAAGCATCTCAGATTTTCATACGAAACCAAACATAAGGAAAGAGAGTGAGAGCAAAATGCACACAGCGCATACTAATCCAACATGACTTTGTAAGATGTTCAAACTTGTAACTGATATTTCATTTTCTTCTGGGAAAAGACTGTCAAACAAGGTAAGCACTATACAGACACATTTTTACTCTTTAAGCCTGCATGTCTATTAGCATTCCTTCTGGCAGCAGAACCGAAATCAATGGCAGCATGTTTCACACCTGTAGCTAGGAGACTTTTCTGATTTTGATAGCTGGGTAGACAACGTCCTTATGATCTGCAAGGTTGGATGTGTCGTTTTTTGTTTGGGTTGATTTCTTTTTTTTTTCCCTTCTACAAGAAAGACGGCGTTTTCTAGACGCTCCATTTTCTTTTTGCACATTTTACTCGAACGGCCGAGCTTGCGAAGTGGGGTGTCTAACTCTTTTAAATCATTGAAGGTGGAAAAAACGCACACCTGTCCAACATTTCTGGAGACAGCTGTTGACCATGCAAAGGATCAAAGCGGTGCCAGCAGAACCCAGAACCTCACACCTGCAGCAGGTGTTTCGGCGGAGGCGCCAACCCAGCCCTCCCAACCTTATTTCAAGCCGGGAAGTAACTTTTCCCGGCAACCGCCGTGCGCTTGGCTTGTTTCATAGCGCTCGCTGCCGCTCGGCCCCCCCTCTCTGCGGCCGGGGAGGTGACACAGACACTCAGCCGGTCCCCTGCGGGGCTTGGGCCGCCGGCGGGACCGAGCTCTCGTCGTGGGGCAGGGGGGGGGGAATGTGCGGAGCTCGGCGGTGCGGCGCGGGAGGGACACACAACCGGGGTTTGCGGGGAGCCGGCGGCAGCGCCCCCCGGCCCGGCCATCCCCTTTTGGGGGGGGGTGTGGGTGTGTGTGTCACTCACCATGTTGACTTCCGAGACCACGTCGATGCTGGCGATCT
>VXAK01020422.1:227540-240595 GCA_013399435.1 Arenaria interpres | reverse complement strand
TTTTTTTTTGTAGTCTGATGAATGTCAAATGCTTTCTAGAGGCAAGAAAAATAATATCATTCCAAAGTATGATTCGTAAAACCGTCCTGGGCTAATTGCATGTTCATCTTCATTATGCATAAACTTTCAGGAGGCAACCTTTTTTTCTAAGACAAATAAATGTTTTCAGTTCATTAAAGATACTTTTTTCAGTGCTCATTTTCATTTGGAATCCAAAAGGGCACGGGACAACAGGTGCTGCTCAGACCTGCTCCTCCCCACAGGTGGGATGCCTTTACTCTTCCGACCCTCCAACAGGGCAAATAACAAAGTGAGCTGACCTTAGCTGTCATAGCAATAAGTATAAGCAGGAGGCTCTCTGCATACCATTCCTTGGCATAAATTAGAAACAATCAGGTTTTATCTCTCTGGGAGTGAAGTGTCTGAACAATATGCTGTTAATTTCAGAGAGTTCCGTTGGTGAGAAGAGGCTTAGCTGCCTGAACAGAAAATCAGTTCTGTTTTACCTCAAACCAGGACAATGCTATAATATCTACAGCCAGAATAATTTAGTCAGTCTTTAATCATGTCGGATAAACATCTGTAGCACTCATTTGAAATCCCTTTTTAGATTTTTCAGCCTTGTGTCTACACCACTCATCCAACAGCCTTAACATTAAAGAATTTGCTTCAGTGTCTGAACAATAGTCCAGCACTGCATGCCTAATGACAGAAACCTCCCTGGAGGTACATTTTCTTTGTCCTGCTTCTTGCTACCTGTGGGAAGCAACTCTGCTGACCTTCCGCGTCCTTCATCCCATCTGATGCTAGCCCAATAGAAGTAGTAGAGCCTGAAGGTTAAGGTCTTTGTGCCAGATGCTATAGAGATTATCAAAAAAGACAATCCCGGCTTCAGAAGACAAACCATCCAGGAGAAATTAGGAAGACATTCAACAAGTGTTGAGACAGAGATGAAGAAGGTGAAGGCAGCAATTAGTCTGTATGCATTTGCATGGTTTAATGGTCTCAGTGGGCATGTTCACAACAAGTAGACAATAGTCTTTAGTGTCACTGAAAAAAAAGGCAGGCACTTGTAGACAACACTTCAGAGGCTGGTTTTAAGGAGATGTTTAAAGAATAGAGACATATAAAGTGTGATATTGTTATGATTCCTGTTAGAAGGTATTTCAGGTACTTCCTTTTATACCATTCATAACGAGTGAGGTTTGTCAGTGCTGTTGAGATGTCTGAAGCAGGACAGAAAGAGTTAATACCTGATGTGTTATCCTGTGGATATTGAGCATGCATATACCTTTCCGCTGCAAGCAGCCCCCTGGGTTTTAACAGGCTGATGCATACTGTGGCAACTTGGATATATATTTGAAAGACTGAGACCTTTGCTTCTATGTTTTTTAGGCCTGGTCCTGTGTTTGTTTTTATGGGATTTTTTTGGGTATAAGAAATGAAACACTGTTACCAGAATGACCCAGAAATTATTTTTCTGATAAATGGAGTTCATTTTCTCCAGCTTTGACTTTTCATTGTTTTCTGAAGCAGCTCACTGCAAAACCCTATTTAAACTGTCAGGTTAAATAAGTCCTTTAAAAAGAAGTAGTGAGTAGAGAAATAAAAGTAGTATTGTCTCTGTGGTACTCAGAGGTATTTTACCACACTGAGCCACTAGAATGCAATGTGCCTCTTTGTCCCATTTCAATGGTGTGATGCACTCGCTATGCAGGCTTATGAATCCGTGAGTCACGTAAATAAGAGCCTTGCTTGTTTGCTTCTAGCAATAAAGAGACAGAGTGGCTGAATTCAGTCACACAAGCAACTTTTCTGGATATATTTTCACATAAGCGTGTTGATCAAAGTGTTCCTTCATCAGGAAGAAGAAAGAAAATACTTAATCAAAATGAAATTTTCTTTGAGAAAAGATAGATTTCTGCATTATTTACTCTCAAGAAATTTAAAATTAAAAGATACTTTTTTCAAAGCCCTGAGCAAGCTGATCTATCTTTGAGGCTAGTGAAGCACAGAGCAGGTGCTGATCTTGGCTCTGAAGTTGAGCAGGAGGTAGGCAAGATAACTTTCCCTTCTAATTTCAGTTATGTTGTGATCTTGTTGCTGTAAAGGGTCGTGACATTGCTGTCTGCCTCTGCTTCTGGTTTGAAGTTCTTCCATGGAAACTGTAGTTCCTGTTCCTTTGTTATCCCCAGTAACCCCCTGCTCACTTGCTGTGCTATATTGCTGGGAAGATTGAAGGTCCTAACTAGTTTTTCCTCAAAGCTACTTTTTCATGTAAAGTTTTGGGTTTTTTAATTCAGTCTGATTTGGGGTGAAAATTGGGGCTGAACACTGGCCTTTTCCATTGGCCGGTGCTTCCAGTTTTAAAATTAGATCTACCTGAAAATGTCCTTCGTGCACTGGAGGCCCAGCTTCCAAGTTGCATACTCCTCAAACAACCAACTTCAGTAAGGAAATAAACAAGACATTTTGGTTGAGATTGTATAACACTTGTCTTTTCAAGAGGTTGTGCTTGTATGTGGTAAGACCCTAAAGAGTAAAAGCCACAACAGAGCCAAGAACTGTCACTGCAAATAGAAACTATTCTCTGTCCTCTTGCCGTTGCACTCGCCTCACAAAAGGTTGGCATTTCATGTTTCCACTCATTACCAAGGTTGTCTGCTGCCTTGAAGGACAAAGGTGACAAGAATGAAATTTTGCATTATATTTCAAGAATGTGTTTACAAAATATTTCACCTCTCACCTTTAAAAGTGAGTATTAGAAAACCAGTAAAATATAACAGTAAAAGCTGCCAGACCGAAAACTTATAGGCTAATTTAGGAAGAAATTCTTTACTGTGAGGGTGGTGAGACACTGAAACAGGTTGCCCAGAGAAGTTGTGGAGACCCCATCCCTGGAGGTGTTCAAGACCAGGCTGGATGGGGCTTTGAGCAACCTGGTCTAGTGAGAGGTTTCTCTGCCCGTGGCAGGGGGGGTTGGAACAAGATGGTCTTTAAGGTCCCTTCCAACTCTAACCATTCTATGACACTGTGATTCTGCTGATGGCAAATTCCTCTGAAGTTCTGTCGAGTAGATTTTACAGCCATGAAAATGACAGCATTGGATATGTATCGCCATGTATAGTCATACCTACGGTGGGAGAAAACAAAGTGGGCATGATTATAACAAATGCAATAGTCCTACACAACATCTGCTTGCGCACTCCTTTCTTGTCTCAGGAGCACATTTGATGAGTAATGCTTCTTGCTTGCTGAAATAAAGAGCACATGTGAATCTCTTCAGCTGGGAGTCACTTTGCCAACAGGGAGGTGTAAGACAACAAGTAATTTTCCTTATCTCTTTAACTGATGCAGGGTTGCAGGTCTAAAATTCATGATTTATATATGTCGTGTGGGCTGGCAGCAGTCACTGGAAGCGGTCCATAAACTGAGAAATAGATTACGCCCTGCCATTTGTGCTGTTTTTAGCTAGTTGAAAAAGAATCCTAAAATAAAGGCTACAATAAGTGCAAAGATAAGAATTGGAAGAAAAAAAAAGAAAAAGGAATTGAACAATAAGAAAGAGAACTGGCAAAGACGTGAGATAGAAGTTCCTATCCCAGACCACAAAACTGGGATGCTACTAGTTGTGCAGCCCCTGTTGATATCTCTCCCCACTGCAGTGCTGGGCACGGGGGCTCTCCCAGGGACAACTGCTCTGAGAAGAGGTCCGCAATGGTCATGGTTGAGATGGTTGAGCAATGGTCATGCATTTTGGAAAAGATCAAAGTTGTTTGTGGCTGCCTTCAAACCCACCTCAGAGGGCAAAGCTGTCCCGACACCTCTTTTAGGGCAATCAGCAGAACTTGAATGCTCAGGAAGCAGTGAAGGGTGAGATAAGGGGTAGGGGAGCATCCCCTTGTTCCCCTGAGCAGCAGCAAGTATTTGTGTGATGTCAACAATGTTAGCCTCAGATATTTTCCAATACCATCTCTGGACAGAAGTGAAAGATGTTGAAGAAGGCTTAGTTTCATGGGCAGAAGAGGCCAAAAGAAGAAATACCGAGAATATACCGAATTTTATAATTTGGAAGCATTTCCCTCTCCTTCCTACTGTAAGGAGTGATTTTTGTATCCTTCCCATGAATTACCTTCTCATATTCTTAACTTCCTTGTTGTGTCTTCCTTTGTCTCACCAAGTGTTTCCTTAAGTGACTTGTTCCTTGGTTCAGAGAGTTTCTCTCCCTTCACCTAGCATGTTAAGGCTTAAATTTTGCTTCAGCTTCTGGACGTTGTCAAGGTTTTCATTCCCTTCCAACTGCAATGTGTCTCTGTATTAGACCAGTTTGAGGGCCACCACAGCAGTGGTGACCAAATTCCTGTCTGCCCGGCTTTGATAAATGCAAAATATTGCCTGCCTGTCAGATGGGGAACTGAGGAACATTTGTATAATAGGGTTAAAAACTATAACAATGAGGCTATGAGAAAACAAAGTATTACAAACACAGAGAAAAACCCAACACCATAGTAGATTAGGATCTCAGAGTGAAAAATGCTTTCTGGTTCTGATCCAGAATCCCCAGGGTGAGTGGCAGGTTTTTAGTTTTACTTCAGTGAGTTTTGGAACAGGACCTAAATGACCCTGGTGTCTAAACCAGACATAAGTCAGGGTAGATTTGTACTTCATCTTTTTGGGCTGTGAGCCGAGCCGTGCAGCAGGGAAAAGAGCATGTATTGCTCTGGAGTAATAAGACAGGGAAGACACAGATAGTTTTCCATGAGAAAAGAAAGAGCACTCATGAGTGCAGACCTCATCCATCCTGTTAAAACCATTCATCTTGTGAAGTCTGCCTCCTGGAATTGTGTATTTGTCTCTGTAAGATATTCAGCTTCTTTTTTGTCCCCTAGGTTTTCCACCCACTCATTTTCCCCATCAGCAGTGGGGAAAATTATTAGACATTGCTCATATGTGAGTGGGCTAAGAGGTCAGGGAGGTGACTGTGGAGGCCGGTTCATGTAGAGAGTGTATTGCTTTAAGAACTGTTTATTTCTCAGATAGTGTTAATCTCATGCACTCTGATGCCTGTGTCCAGCACAGAAATATTTAGAAATCCGATTATATATTAAATATCCGAAATGAGACACAAACTTGACAAAATGTCTAAACCAACAGGGACATGAGTATCAGTTAAATACTGACCTATTTGATAGTAATACTTTGTATTTTTATACTTTACATTTTTAAGCCACTGTGATCATTTGAACTAATTAATACTTCAGATATTCCTGCAACATATGTAAGTCTCCTCTACCATTTACAGAACAGGAAATTCAGACACGAAGGTCTGGGGATCTGAATTTTAAATGCAGATTTGCGTATTTGACGTCCACTAGATCTGGGTCACTCTTACTTATAAAAGCCTTCATACACGTTTATGCACTTAATATTAGCTACTCCTGTTGGGAAGACTTGGCCTAAATGACTGATACAAGGGCACAGAAGCCAGTGGCAGAGCTGGGAAAGGAACTGAAGAGTCCATCTTCTTTAAACATAAAAACCAACTGAGCCATAAAACTAAGTGTATTATGCTTTGTGAATTTTATAATTGCAATAACGATTTGATTTTATTTCATTTCATGCTATTATTGAAAATTCAATCTAGATCGTAAGATCAGAGATGCTGCAGCTGCACTGGAGCAACCTCATGGTGTATCCAGACCAGCACCCTGTGTGACTCTGGCCAAGAGGTTATATTTCTGCAGTTGCAGAACACTTAGACTGGACTTGGCTCTTGGGGTACTTTTTTCCTAGGCTATACCAATTATCTGTTGATCCACATGCTTAAGTAAAGGCAAAAGGGTCTCGTACTTCATTAACAATTGTTGTACTGCTTTTACTTGTTAGAAGAACAGACTACTGTTCCTTCATTAAAAATACTCCCAAGAAGATTGAAAAGGGTGAGGACCTCCTCAGAGCCACCTGATCTAACTTTGAGGCTAATTGTACTTTGAGCAGGAGATTGGATCAGTGACTTTCAAAAGTTCCTTCCCAGCTGAATTACCCTGCACAGTTTCCCTTTGATGAAACGACTGGGAGGGAAGGGGATGAGACTGTACAGTGGAGAACATGGGCTGTGCGAGAGGATCATCGTTAGCTCCCCATATAGCTGTAGAGTGGGGTTATCTTCCTCTTGCTTACCATGGAGTACATAGGACCCCTGCTAGGATACCACTTGTAAGATATCTCTCCAGATAAGTAGTGAAGGAGATCTGGGAACTAGTTATTAAAAGCAGTTAACAAGGCACCTTGTCTTGCAAAATGGTCTCAGTGGGAAGGAACAGTGCACTATGCTTCCCAAGCAGTTCTCAGCTCCTTGCAAATAATACTCAGGTATGCCTTAAATTACTTGATTAAATGCTAAAGTACCACCAGATGCTTCTTAATTTTCTCTGTTCCACCTGCTCATTTTGTCAGTGTTTTCTGGGCCTGATGCCCCTGTGTGGATGCCTGTAAGACTGTATTAGACCCCTTCTGCTGCCCACTGCTGCTGCGGCGCCCTTCCCTTTCTGGTGATGATGTGAAAATTCCCCGCAGTAGATTTTTGAGATCTATAATGCCAGTCCATGCAACAACCACCAGATGGTAATGAAGAGCAGACTGGTTGTGTGTCTTCTGTAGATTAAGTGTATTATCTCAATGGCAAGTTTTGCCTTTGCAAGCAGAGCTTACAAGTACAGCTCTAAATGCCAATTTGCTCAGCTGTTTAGAGACCCCTGGGCCACTGCAAAAGTCTGGCAGCTCTATTTGCATTAAAAAATCATTCTGTTTGTTTCTATACTAAAAGATTTTAAAGCGAATATTTTCTAAGTAACACAGGAATACTGATATTATTGTTTAGTAGAGAGATGTGATTGTTATGAGGAAGGTTTTGACTATAGTTGGTGTACAACTATACAAGCTATCCCTTGTAAGCAGGTAGATGCAGAACACCTTTAGGGGGCTGTATGCCTTGCTCCTTCTGGAGTGGTAATATTTCTTAAAATGTCATGACCATAAAGGATGTACCTCTTCCAAGGTAGAAGGTCTTCCTATTAATGTGTGTGCTTGACACCAGCAAGGACAGCAGTGGTGGGAGGTGAAACCAAACCAGAGCAAAGTGTCTCTTCTTTATTGAACATCATTATCAGTGGAGAGGTGGTGCTGAGCATGGCTCGCCCGCCCCCCAGCACGGCAACGTGAGGGATGAGCAGCATAAACAGAGGCTCATCAGTACTGCTAGCGCTAGGCTTGAGGATCAGAAGCCAGCCCCACAGGGGTTGTGAGATTCAGAAGTCTCAGTTTTACTCATGTACCTGGGAGATTTGGGGTTCTTTACGCAGTACCTTGTAAAACACCTGGGTCAAATTTTCAGGTTTTCGCCCCTCATTGTACAATCCAGACTTTGCAACTCTCCTGCCCTCTCTTTTAAAGAAACATAAGGCTCCTTCTGCCTTTGAGAGACCCAGGCAAACCAAGCACCATGAAGGCAAGGAGAAAATCACTGGAGCTGATGCCAATGGCTTCAGCGTGAGTCAGGAGCCAGACCTATGGCTCCCGTGGCATCCTTTAACTCATTCTCCAGGCATCTGCCCATAGCTCATATGCTTCTGGGATTAATAGACGTGTAATGACTGGGAACATGAAGCCTTCCAGAGAGGCAGTTTGTTGGTGCCTCTCTTGTTCCCTCTGGGAGCAGGGGCCAGCAGCAGGATGCATCTATCTTAAAACTAGGCAGTAAAGTGTGGAAGCTCTGCCTGGAAGCAGGAACCTAAAGAAGACCGCAAGCGGGAATGCCCAGCCTTCCTCCCCTTTCCTTCTGAGCTTCGGCAGCCCCTGCGAGCTGCCCCTTCCTTAGCCCCCTGCCCCTTTCCGCTCTGTCTGCCGTCTCTGAAAGCTGCAGAAGGCTTGCTGCTGTTGTTTGGGGCACCCAAAAATTTTGGCACATTTTGCATTCAACTTGGAAGCCCTGACAGGGGAAGGCAGTGGCTTCCCAGATTCCTCCCCACAACCCTGGCTGCCATGTCCTGCACCTCGATGAAACAGACAGCCTTGTACTTTATTTAAAAAAAATCTCTATTCTCCCCACATGAAGAAATCATGTTTTCTGGGAATGCCCATTTCCGCTACAGAAATCAGGAGATCTGCTTTATTCCCCTGTCTGCCACTGAGGAGGTGACAGTGACATGCCCTGATGGCCCTTGCACCTCTAGGCTCTGCTGCAGACAGGACATGGGTCAGTGACGTGCCCAATTATATGCCTGTGTGTGCTGGGGAAGCAGTAGGGATAGACAAGAAATGAGAGGTGGAGGCATAGGAATTCTTTCACGCTTTCTTGCTGAGAACACTTTTTGCCCCAAATTGGCGGTTCCTGCAGCGAGTGCTTCCACAAACACATTTCCATTGCGGTGTGTAGAGTAGAGGTCCCCTTAAATATGAAGCTGACAGTTTACCTCCTTAAACATCCATGTGTCAATCACTCGAAGAATCCACATAAATCCTATTGCAATCAGTAAAAGCAATATATATATGTGTGTGTATATATATATTTGCTACTCAAAGGATTTTCTTACCTTATTCCAAGCAATCAAGGACATGTGTGTTAAAATAACCATGGTACTGTAGAACAGTCTGGTAAATACCATATGTCAGGGGAAAAAATACCCAGCTAAATGCATGTCGGCATCAGTTCCTGCAGTTTCGTAGGAGTTCTGGCCGCGGAAGTGAAGCAAAGCTGGGCCAGCTAAAGGTTTAGTTTTATACTGAGCTGATGCTATGCTTTGAAAGGACAGCTGAGGTGGTGACCTGGGGCACAGCAGACTGGAATTAAGGTCCTGTTCTTCTGCAAATTCCATAAATGGTGTTATAGTTTTGGGTTACGACTTAGGCTTTTTTTGCATCTCATTTCCCATGAAAACAGAAATAGTGGGACTTTATTGTGTCCAATCCTTAGTTAGTCTTATCTACCTAGACTGTAAGTTCTTGAGAGAAGGAACTGCAGCTGGTAACACATTTGTTACCAATGAATGCAATGGGATCCCTTCAAAACCAGAGGTAACAACTTTGTGATCAAATATGGAAATAAGCTGGAAAGAAAACTACCAGAACTACAATAGCGAGGGAAAACTGGACTGGAAGAAGAGCAGGAATGAGATTAAGCATCTATCTTACTGCTTCCAGAGCAGAACTTCAGTTGCAGTCAATAGACCCCAAATCCAAGCTGCTTAATATGGTAGATATGCAATTGAGGCCCATAGTAGCCTGGCATCACCACTGGTGGAAAACTTTTTGCTGAACAGGTAGTTCAGGCTTCTCCTGAGCTCCAAAATGAAGTCTTGATAAAGCCAAGGACAGTCGTATGTTTTGTAGGTCCCCATGATCTCTTCGGTGTGTGTGGATGCAGGAGAGGAGGGGAGTGAAAGACTCCTTGCACCCTCTAGGTAGCTGTAGAGAAAAAAAGTATCCATATCTTTTCTTGGTCATCTACTGAAAATGGGATTGGGATATGTATTTTCTAAAGAACGGATATTCAACCCCTGACCTTTAAAAAGGATATATGTGAAGACAAGCCATTTGCTCAAGACTATAAGAAACTGTATTGATATAGGCAGAAACTGTAAAAAGTCCAAGAAATCAATGACTTAGCTATTCAGATAAAGAAACATTTAGGTGCTTGGCAATGACCCCAGTTTTATCTCTTCTTTTGTAACTGTTAGAGGCTTTTAACTATGCAATATATAGTTGGACATTAGAGATTTTCCCAGTCTTTTCTGTATAAGCTTGGCTGTCTTCATGGATTTAATACCAGGACTAAATCAGGTCAAAATCAGCTGAATAATGAAATCTGCTGGGGAAAAGGATGTAACCTATAATTTACCTATATAACCTGTAATGTTGCCATAATCCATAGTTTGCAAAAAAACCCCACAAACTGGAAAGGCTAGATAACGCCTTCCACAAGAAAAGTACCAACTCTCTTTCCACTTAATCTGATGGTAAAGTGTAAATGGGAAGAGTGATGAAAAACTTTTCTGCTTCTCTGTGTGTTGCGATAAATAAAAAATGACCAAGCTATACTTGAAGATCCATAGCTTTGGATAAAAATGCTTTTGAAGCATGGCCAGAATGTCTGCTTCATCAAAAATCATTACGAGGATGCATCAGCATAGGGGCAGTTAAAAAAAAAAAAAAGTCTATTTAAAATACTCAAGTGCTTTCTGAGCATATGGAGCTGGGCAAAAATAGTCCCTTTCTTACAATAGTCCACGACGGGTGAGATTTCTTCGGAGAAATCTTGGAAGAATTGGTGGTAAAAGCTGGAGAAGCTGAGAATATGCCAAATTCAGCATTTTTAGGGACCACCAATCCAGCCTGTGACCACTAAATCCTTCTTGGAATCCTCAAGTTCTTTTAGAGAGATGATGTAATCCAGAAATTCGTTGAAGTGATCACAGATCATTTGAAGCAGTATTTTTAAAATAAGCATACATCTGCTAGTGACAAAGAAGCATCCTGGAAGTTTCTGTGTGTGCCTGTCTATGCTACAGTACATTACAAAAGAATCTAGAATATATCTTGAGATGTAATTTCAAAAATGTTGAAATTAGCTAGGGCAATGCCTTTGTCAAAAAGTATAAGCAAGTACTCAGAAGTGATTTATCTGGCTTACAGGGTTGTTTACTGTTATTTTGAACAGTTTTATGTTCCCTTCAAGCCTAGTTTTGTAGAAGTTTCAGCAATATACAAATGATACAGTTGTTCAGATATCAAGGACAGCAATCTCTGTTTTGGGTATTAATCTTATTTAATTCTTGATAGTCAGTGCTGGACCTAAGGGAGATATTAAGCACTGATAAATTTGCAAAGTGTTTGAACTCATTTTCTAGGTTTAGAGAAGGTGATTTCTCATTTAGTTTTAGCACTTGGAGGGAGTAAACGCACCCAGATGGCACCTGGATCCTACACCAACACAACCTGTGGCAGGGAGGGTGGGACAGAAGGGCACTATGTCTACCTTTTCTTAGAAGAAACAACACTGGCACCTTCTTGGAAGCCGTGAGTGCTTCCTGCCTGGTAACCTGGCATGGTGTGTCCACAGATCTTTCAACCTGACATTACTTTACTGAAGTACCTTTCCTGAAGAGACAAAAAATATCAGTGACGTTATTCTTGGTTCTAAAGAACCTGGGAATCATGCAAAGACCAGCTCAGTTCCTAAAAATGCTGGAAGGGGAACAACTGAGTGAGTTTCTTTGATTTCCACGTGCAGCAGAACCCCTGGGCCAACGGGATCCATGTTCCCTGTGACTCCAGGCACGGATCTGAGAGGGGCCTGAGTGGTAACATTTCTCAGGACATTGATGTGGGGAGATCATTACTGGTGAATAGCCACTTGGCTCTTCGGTGTCGGTTCCTGCAGGTGTCTGCACATACGCCGAAGGTAATAAAACAATCTAAACCCAGGGGTGCCCCCGGCTCTGCCGGGGCGTTGTTGGCTTTCTTCCACGGCAGCTGCTAGAAGTGACATTGCTGTGGAGCCGCCTTTTCTCCGTGTCTGCGACAAGCCAGCAGGATTCTTCCCAGTTCTCAGTCACCATCTATTGCCCTTGTGTTCGTTTTGTGTATTTGGCTTCTGCCAGCAAAATTTTTCTGAAGTATCCCTAGATTAGATAATCTCACTTAGAAATACCTTCAATGTTCGGCAACCAGGGGTTACTTTTTCTTGCAAGGGACAGGAAAACTAGAGATTATCTTTACTGGAGGCCAGTCCTAAGTGTCCCTGTGGCATAGTCCATGCTATATCAGAAGACCGGTCCAGAAAAACAAATGACATCACTTTATAGAAAATGAAAAGTGGCTGATTAACCCAGGCAAAGTTATCTGATGTGGGGAAATCAGACTCCCGAAGAGCTGCTGATCCATCCTTCTGTCGTTCCTGACCAAATTGCTAATGGGGCCAGGGCAGTGGGCTCTTGCTGGCATGCTGGCTTTCACCTGTGCGTGGAGTTAAACAGCCTGCTCCCGGCCTCTCATCGTGGGAGCTGGCGTGACCTTGGCGTGACAGCCTGCCCTCTGCGTTGTCCGGGCTCGTCCATCCTGCACGGAGCGCGTCTGCTGCCCATAGGCAGGCTGCCTGCTCTGGGAGGTGTCGGCAGAGTATTCATCCTTCCAGGGAGGCAGTCGGTAGATGAGGATCCTGTCAAATCCTCAGGAAGCAGACTAGTAATCTGCAGAGGCCTAAATAGGGCTTTTAAAATTGGAAGCAGAACTGACTGCCTAGACAGAGTTTTTTGAAAGATAAACAGCATCAGCAAGCTAAATGGATTTCAAGCACAGCTTTAATTGTTTTTCAAAGGAATCGGCAAAGGGCACCCTAGCTGGAACAAGCTCTGAAGTACAATCAGGAAGATTTCAAGTGTACAGTAGTTTTGAAGATAATCAGGCATTTCAGTGCTGGGAGATATTGTAGCAAGTCATGAATAAAGCCTTTTTATGTCAGCATTGACACTACTGTAGTCTTGGAGTCAATTACAATACCTGCTCTAGGTGCTCCTGCGTGATGAACTTCACCATCCTCATTAAAACTGACACGCACACGGATTTCCAAAGGCAAACAATTGTCCCGGCAGCACACTTGATCAGAAGAACAAGTTGCTTATTGCCAATACCTATTGTGGGGGGGACACCCCCCCCCTCTCGTTTCTCTTCTTTTCCCCCTCTCCGCCCAACCATCCCAACAGCCTGTCACAGACAAGCAACACTTTGTGAGTGGATTTTACTGTAATTGCTGCAGAATCCCTTGGACCTTGTAAAATGGAAATTATTTGGGTCACCAAATCTTGCTTCCTAATTATAGGAATGAAAAGTGGGAAGGGAAAAAAAAAGAAAAAAGGATATAATGTGAAACCATTCTTGGCATTTTTTGCTTTAAGAGCAAAACCCGGCATAACCCACTCGCTCCCATCCTTTTTTGGGATGCGCTGGGTTTTAACCTTGAAGTCGGGGCTCTCTTTCCTCTCCTCCTCTCCCCCCAGCTC
>VXAK01020422.1:205253-226876 GCA_013399435.1 Arenaria interpres | reverse complement strand
GGGGCGCCGCGTTCGTCGTTCGTACTGACCCGTTACCGACCGACAATGTATGTGTGTGTATGTGTGTGTGTGTGTGTGTCCCTCCCCGCTCCGGGGTCCGAGCCCCCCGGGAAGGGAAGGGAAGGGCCGGCAGCGAGGCAGCTCCTGGCACCGAAAAGCTCCGGGGGAAGCTGAGCGACCCCCGCCGTGGGGGCCCCGCTGGGGCGGTCCCGCGGCTCAGCCCCCGCTTCGCCGCTCTGCCCACACCCGGGTGCTGCCGGTTGCGCTGGGGAAAATTTAAGAAAAATAAAAAAAAAAAGCCCTGAAGCCGGGGTGCGTTGGCTTGATGAGGATGGAGGGATTCTTCTGGTTCTTGGCAGTTTTTGACCCCAAAATACCACAGGTCGGGTCCCAATAGCAACGAGAGTACTTTTGCCAGCCTGAGAGGTCGGGTCTTTGATGGGTTCTGTTCCACTAGTTAGGGAAAAGCAGAGCTCAGGTGCCTGAGCACAGCGGTTCTTTACCACAGTTGCTCGGATTTCCAGGTGTGATTTAGAAGTAGTAGACTTAATTGCTGTATAGGAATTAGAAGTGGAGGAGTCTCGGATTTGCCTTCACCTGTGCTCTGCTTGCGGGGGCTCTGTGCCCCTTCCGTGCCCCAGGCTGTTCAGATGCAGTTTTGTGCTGCTGAAGAAGCAGCCAGACTTGCTGTTCTTTATTGGTTTTGATGTTACTGTGTAAGGGACTCGGAACCAAAAATCATTAGGATCCAGACAAAATAAAAGTTTATTTTGCAATCTGGGATGACGTTATTAAAAATACGAATTTGAAAGTAAAAGAAAAGATTTAAGAAGAAATGCTACAGTCCTTCTCGTGATGCACAAAGCTATACCAAGTGTTTTACAGGGTGCTTCCTGTACGGGATTGAATGAGATCTTTGTGTAGGTTTATGTTGCGAAATACTTTCTTCCTCCTCTAAAAGTACCTTCTTCATACACGTGATCCATCTACACTGACATGTATGCCAACACGTTCTCCACATGCCACATACAGTGGTCACATGCACGATCGGGATTGTTACAGGACGACACCTGGCATCGTGTCTCACCCCTTTATTATTTTAAGTGTAGGGGCTAAATGAGGCCTTCTTGAAGTTGGCTTACCCATCAAGTGAGAAGGAAGCTAAAATTATTAGCACCCAGAGGAATCGTTGGGAACTGGTAGCCTTTTGAGATTTAGTCTCTGCAGAGAGGTTACAGGCACTTCTGCACGCGTACAAGAGATGTTCTATGTTTGGCATCATTTTAGGTTGAATGCCAACTAATTAGTCATCTAGCAAAGATGCTTTATGAGCATTATCAGATTTCCAAAATTAAACAACTACTAAATATGTAATATGACATACAGTTTATGTTGATTTTTATTTTAATACAGTCGTCTTTGCAGGATATTTTGCAAGAGTAGATCTTTTTCGCTAATAAGTGTTGCAGACTTTCAGCAAAATGCTATCAAGGAGAAAAAGTTCATTGTATCTCCTTGAATTTCCATAACATCAATATTGAAGTGAATGATGGAGTGGAAAAAAAAACCTCTCAGATTTCAGCCTGGGGAAAACGCTTCTGGGTGAATATTTCACAAAATGGATATTATGTTGCTTCTTGCTTCTTCCTTCCTTCCAACATCTAAACCACTCATCTTTGAGTTTTGAACTTTTAAGTAACACATGGGGGAAAAAAAAAGCTTTATTTTTAAAAATGATTCCTGCCTCCCTAGCTCCTTACAGCAAAAGTTGTCTTCACCTGATTTGACAAGAACAGCTTTCAAAAAACATCCAAACCAAAACCAACCAAAAGCAGAAATGTCTGCAATTCGGCAGGTTTGACTTTTTGACATAACTCAGGTTAATAACTATGGATCAGTTATTAAAATGTACACTATCCAAATCAAATTTTCCCTGTATTTTGGGGTTTTTTTTGGCTGATAAATCTCTGTGACAAATGGGACTTCGTCTTCAAAGTGGGTCACTCACTAGTTTGGGAATATTTAGAGATGGAAAGTATAGTGCGTTTTCGTAGCATTAAAGCTACGTCACTTTCTGATGTACAGCAGAATATTTATTTTTGTTTTATTCTTGAAGCTGATTCACCGTCTAGTTTTCACGTGGCTCAAAATGAAATGAAAGTTTTATTTTAAGAACAAAAGGCCACATGGAGGTCTGACTGATGCTGATTTTAAACTTCAAATCAATGGAAACATTTCTAATTCTGGCGCAAATGATTTTTAAAATCAGACTTGGGGAGGTAGCCAAATTCTGAATTTTGCTGGCATCTTCTAGAGTTGCCACAAATAACAATTCATGAAGATTTTTTGCATGCAGAGCGAAGTAGAAAACATTAGATTTTGGAGATTTCCTAAAACTGTATCTAAATTCTCCGTGCTGTCATTAATTAGCACAATTTTTGATAGTTGCGGAGGAGAAGTTAAATTGCCTGAGCATGCTTGCAAATGTGGAAATGGTCTCTCAGGAGGGATTTGAACCTCAGTGGAGTATACAGAAACTTGTCTTCGTACTTCTTATGCAGGAGCATGGCATATGTTGAGGCTTAATAGAAGAATGAAGTTCCCCATGTCATTGGATTAACACCTTGCATTCCAAACTCACTTTATTAAATGGATTTAAAAAACCTAAAAAGTTTCTAAAGAGTCACTTACTAAGCAGTGTGAGGTTTGGCAGTGTAATGAACAAAACCAGGAAGGCTTATTAAAAAGGCTATTAAAGACCATTTGGTTAAAAGTTAAGTTTGGGGGAGAAGGAGTCTCAAGAAGCAAGAGAGAAGTGAATCATAGAATGGTTCTGTTTGGAAGGGACCTTAAAGATTGATGAGCTCCAGCCCCCAGTTGGAGGCAATCGAAGCAAAGAGACTTCACCTAGAAATTTAATGAAACAAAGCAGAATGGGCAGTTTCGTGTAGGAAAGAAAAAAAACCCCAAGTGTTGTCAGGAAGACTTTAAATGCATCAGAGTTTTGAATTTCAGTAGAGGGAAGGTAGATAGGGACTAATGAATAAAGTAATGCTGTATGATGTTTGAAAAGAGTGTGGTGGAAATGAAGTCGATTCCATTCCCTACATGTATGCTCCATTATACCATTATCCTGAATTTCAGAAAGCAATTTGTAATGCATGTGGGTTTCCTGGTCAAAACCACTCTATAAGAACAGGGTGTTTACAGAAGGCACTTGCAGTGTGATTAATTAAAAGCATTATCCGCTGGAAAACTTGAAGAGTGTTACCACAGTGCTATTTTGAGTCAGCTGTAAAACTTTGAAGCAAAAGCATTTCTGGTTATACCCTGACTCCAGTTTTCACCTGCTTTTAAAAATTTTGTGTATGACACAAAGGAAAACTACAGAAAGTTGCAAAAGCTGTATTTTCTCTGAAAATCTCCTTGTTGCCTTTCTACTGGTGATCAGTTTCAAAGTGACAGTAGAAGTCCAGAGACTTTTTAAAAGGAGCTTTATTTACTTGAAATAAAACACCTGGGTTTGATTTGCTATTTTAAACACTTGCATGGTTTCAGACTTCATCTGAGCAACTCTTCACATAAGTAGGGGCTTGTGAGGTCTGATTCAAACTTGTAACTTTAATGACACATTGTCTTCGAAACTTTAATGACACAGTAACTCACCACACTTAAGCCTACACTTAGGGAAGTCAGAAGGCAGGGAGGGACTGAAGCTGGTGAGGGCAGCATCACTTGTGTGCTGCCACGTGTCTGCTAATTTTAATGAATTGTGCCTTTTGGAGAACATCTCATCTCTGGTGTCTTGTTTTTAATGGCCAGTTGTACGGTCAGACCAAAGAAAGAAGGTGGTGTGTGACTCTCTTCCTGCCCGAGGCTCTTAGGTTGGCTGCAGATCCTGCTGGTGTTAGCTCTGAACTAACTGACAGCATCACCCACAGGATGCTACTGGTTCGTTGTGGTGTGGTTGCCCGTCGGTCGGTGAAAGCTGGAGCTCCCTCCCCTCTTGGGTTCTCTTTATTTGTGTGAGGTAGAGTCAGGCATGAGCTGCACGTCTCGCTATCAGCCAGGCAAATGGTGATAGCTCTGTGGCTTCCCAGTTGGAAGTTGCCACGGACACTGGCTCATGAGTAGAAGGAACAGGACTGTGTTCATCCCTTTTCCTTTTTCTTTTCTTTTCTTACTCTCTTCGTATTCTTTCTCATTCTTTTTCATACCTGTGAAAGTGCAGCGGAGTACTTGGTGGAATTGATTATGTTGGCCGTTGTCTCCCCAGAGAAGGAGCCCTAGGAGAGGGCTTGTCTGCCCTTTCTAGGCTGTGAGATGTTCAGCTGATGAGCAGCATTTCTGAAGAGTTTCATTTCCTGTCAGTGCAGGAGGAGCGACATTAGTCAGAAAATAAACACAGAATAAATTTGAAGAGCAAAGACCATTCTCTGTTTTTAGAGAAAAGAAAAATATCTACATGATTATCTGTTCTTATGAGGAACTCATGCATACCTTCATGGTTCCATTGCTCAGCATAATAGATACTGTAATTCATTTTTATTTTTAGATTGCAAATGGACTTGAAGTGAACATTGTAAAGTGAAGCTGATGGATTTTTTTTTTTCAGGCAGTTGTCCAGTCTTCCTCAGCTGGTGAGAGTAGATGACTCAAAGGCTTAACAGGATATGCTGTTAGATACCTGTAGTTGACTGATTTGAATTTGGCCAGGTTAGTAATGCTTGAAGTCATTACCATCTGTCTGTTGTTCAGTGACCTGTATAAAATTAGCTGATATTCTTAGTCCAGTTCTTAGTAGACAGGTGTCCACATCATGAAAACTGGCACCAGTATCAAGCTTGTTGGCTGTCTCAGCAGAGATTATCTGCTGATAAACAGGCAAAGAAACAGTAACCTCCTCATTTTGGAGCTAAGTTTTTCCCTTTTCAGGGTTCAGACATGCTGATGGATGAACATATGTAGAAACAAAGGTTATTGTGTACTGCTGCATTTATTGTATTTGTCTTTTGGTAGAGAATGTAGCCCACGTGTTTGAATCCCACATTAATTTTTTAAAAATGCCCTACCTAGCTATTTTGGCTTCCTAATAGAAATCTTACATATAGCAGGTGTCCTCAGTTGTTCTTTCTGATAGAATGAAGCAAGAGAACATGCTTCATATGATGGCTTTTTTTTCTTTTTTCTTTTTTTTTTTTTTTCTTTTCTTCACTGAAAAGATATAAACTCTATTCAGACAGCAAGAATTTGGAAAGAGAAATTACGAAATCTTTCACATGTAGTTATATTTAAAAGAAAAAAAAATCTGTAGCAACTCCAGGTTTTTTTTAGATGTAGCTGTAGGAACTGATGTAATATAATTTCATGTAGTTTATGTATCCTGGGACTGATCTCATAATAGCAGCAATAACTGCACTTAGCATTTAAATTGTACTCTGTATGTTGAAACCTTTGTACAGGCTTGTTTGCTAATGTTCCCGATTGGCAGCATGACTCTTGATGGCAAAATTTGCAATATACAGAAAGCCTGTGCAGGATTTGACTGTTTACATACAGTGGAGATCTCTGCAGTGACAGTTGCCTATGGAGACGCGGGGATAATGGAGCCCAAAAGTCTTTCGCTGGGAGCTGTGCTGCAGTTCAACCCATATGTTGGCATAAAATGCATGGGAGAGCTGTCTTATGTTCCTCTTCACAGGGTTAGGGCCTGGCATCGCTTCTTCAGCCCACGTGTAGCATCTCTATCTAACACTGAACTATTCTGGCTTTTTGCAGGGGTTGCTTTTAATCCTGCCTGAGCTTCTTTAAAGTATATTATCTTGCAAGCAGTGATTCAGACTTAACTGTTCCCACCGCAGTGTGTAGGACTCTCCTATTTCATTGACATAAAAATACACACCAGTATGTTATAAATAGTTCCTCAGTATTCCTGAAGATTTATGGTGGATAGATGCTTTCTGAACATCCATTGAGGGATAAGCCCGAATGGTCATATTTAAAGTTAATTGGCCTTCTTACAACTTGCTGCATTTTATTGCCAGGAATAGAGTGTTAAGGATTCTAATAGGATCTTCTGCTTGCAGAGCCCAAGTTGATTAAGTGGTGCAACATGTTCATTTTGGAGGGCTGCTTAAATCACCAGTAAAAGTAGGTTAGGTGACTACAGATCACCTCCTCGTTGTCAGGAATTCCCACGATTAATAATAGTTTCAAAAAAAAGAAGCAGCGTGACTCACTATTTGTACCCCCGCTATTGTTACCCACTGGAGCTATGTTTTCTTCTAGAACAAGAAAAAGGAATAGGTTTTGGTGTCTCTATAGATACTCCTGGGTTGGCATTAAGTGTTGGGATGTGCTTAGAAAATCCAAGGTTTGGCCTTAGCAGTTGTGAACTGGCGATGTAGGTGGAAGACGTGGAGCACGACAGGGCTGCAACTGGAGAAAAAGCATTAGGGAGATAATCAGCTTCACTGTCCCTTGCTGCTGTCTTCACTCCTACCAAACATCTTAATGTTTGACTGAGCTTTTGGATGCAAAGCAAGGATTTGCACGTCAGTACTAGCTGGATAACTATTACGATGCCTAAAATATTCTAGATCCTCATTCATCTGCTATTTTGTAGTGGCCTAAAACGTCATTTTAACATTTGTTTTGTCACTGTACTTCCATCATGTCAGGCAAGCAAACGAAAGTAAACTTTAATTTCAGCCTTATTTTGTGGCTTCATTATTGCCTGAGAGTTTCTGTTTCCTTCTTCCTCATGGGTCCTACTAATAAATACAGGTTTGAAAGCAGAATAGCACTTACTGAAGGGTGAACTCAGGTATAATTTTAGTCCTGTGCTGCTGCTATAGGATTTCTAATAGTGTTAAGTCGTAGGGTTGCTGATTTGGAGATTAGCTTCTTGGTATTAGTTCTCCCCTTCTTTCTGAGAAACTCCAAAAAATAAACTTGCAAAAAATCTCAGAACATTTATTGCCCATGAAGCTGTAATCATTTGATAAAACAAAAGAAATCAATGCCTGAGAAGCAGCTCATGCCTGTGGGAAAAATCTGTCCCTTTGCCTAATTTGATAGGATTATAAAATTACAGTGTTCTGAGAACTAAAGAAAAGAAGATAGTGCCAGAGGAAAGCAGTTAAAGGTTTGGGTTTTTTTGAGGAATATTCCTGTTTAGTTTCTTAGAACTAACAAATAAAGTGGCTCCTGAAAGGGATTTAGGAACTGAGTGCAATATTCAGTTTACTCTAATTACTGAGTAACAGGGACTCATTCCTACATTTTATTATTAGAGCTATGTGGGAAAATGACTTTTTAATTTCTGTAGAACTTTGATTTCAGAAACATTTCAAGTTCAGGTGAAATAAATGCTGCAGATAAATGTCTTCACTTCCAGTATCTTGATAGCTCTAGTAAGACTCTTCCAGTCTCTTGGGGCTCTTCTGCTTGCCAAAAATAATTATATTCAGGAAATATAATTGGGCTACATTGTCAGTAAAATGGTCTAACCACTCATGGATTTCCCTGACCTAATGAACACTTCGTTATTTGTAGAAAGGGGCGCAGCTTCCATTTGACATCTTTAGAGAGCAACCCATCGCAAAACAAATCGCGTGGTGTGAAAGTGTGTTATCTGGAACTTGGGAGTTTCTTCTTAACAAATTTTCAAGACAGACATGCGAAACTATCCAACTTTCCAGGGACTGCTGAGCTACTAAATGTTGTAGGGTGAATTTTCTTTAGATTTTATCTCAAAAAAATGCCCTTCTGTGAAACTGTTAACTTTCAACAGTCGTTTTTTTGACATTTAGCTGAAAAATTCTTAGCTATTCTTCTCTACATAACTTGCAAACTGTTTAGTGAAATAACCTTACATGGTTTTATTTTACTTTTTGTTCAAAGTTTGTCACTTGTTCTAGGTGCAAGAAGTATAGGTTTCCTGTTTTCCAGTTGCTTATTTCTTTTTCTCCTTTTAACATTTGATTCAAAGCGACATCTGTGAACAGTAGTTTTTTTAATTTATGTTTTCTTTGCAAGAGGGACATGTTCTTCTGCTGCTCGCATTCTTAAGTCTTTCCTCCTTTCATTTTTAGAGTGCAAATACTATGATAAAACCTGAATGAACAGACTCGAGCCACTTATCCTCTTTAGAAATTTGAGTTGTAGGGGTTTAGAAACTATAGTTGAGAATTTGTAGATTTATTTTTTTTTTCTCAAACAGATACTGTTAGGTAAGACCATCAGTAGATTTTTATTTATTTATTTATTTTTAATTTATGATGTGAGTTAATTACCTGAATTAAGCCGTTAGCTAGTGCTTTGATCACAGAATTATCATAATAACTGGTAATGATTAGCAGCTTCCCAGCCTTTTACATTGGGAACAGACCTAAATCCCAGTGAAATTACTTAGTGCTTATGTTCTTTGGTTTAAGGGGAACTGTAGAGTGTACTGTAGAGCAAATGCCCATCTGAAACTTCAGAGTGTTTTGTCCTGTACTAAAGGAGACGATATGTTAAAATGAAACTGCGTTCTCTAATGGGTGCTGTGTGGTATCCAGCTGTAAGACCTCTGCTCTGTGCACTGTTTTGACCAGTGTCCCAAGTATCACTAGTTCCTTCAAGACGGGCTTTGTAGTAGCATCTGCACCTAGGTTCAGACTCTCAAAAGTGCTTAGATATCCAACTTTTATTTTGATTGTTAGTATTAAAGCACTTAAGTGCATCTCAGGATATGGATGCAGTACTTGATACTTGCAGTACTAAATTGCCCAGTGCATGGCATGCATATATCTATAGTCCAGTTATTATCAGCAGGACTGAATGTTAGTGATAAATGCCTTGGGGAATGTGGATTTCCTGAATTTGGTGCTTGTTGTTAATTAGCATGGTGTTTTTAGTGAGCCTTTTAATTTTTTGGCATCTGTTTTCTTATCCTTTGAGTCAACATTGGTTTTCTGAATGGGGATTTGCATGGAAATGCTGCTTTTGATTTACTTATGTGGTAAAAGTAATTGAGCAGTGCTTGTTATTAGAGACTTATCTGAAATGACCTGTATTTGCATTTTGCTCTTGCTCATCCACAGAACCCTCAAAGTGATAACTGTTCACACGCCAGGATCATTTATGGGAATTGTTGACCTGCAAAATTCAAATTTTCTTGCTCACTTCCTTTTCATACATTAGGTCCTGTTACTGAAGTCAAAACAGATATATATGTCACCAGTTTTGGACCTGTTTCTGATGTAGAAATGGTATGTATTTCTGGGATTAAAAATGCCATTTACTGCAGTTCATGGTTTCTAAGAACCAGGAAGGAGTGGATGCTTTATCTGTACTGTTCTGTCAATCATGCAAAGTAGACAAGATTAGTAACAGCTTAATTTACAGGTTATAATTAGATACATCAGGCCTGATTCTGGTCACACTTTCACTGCTTTTTGGCTGGCTTAAGGAATTAGCATCATGGGATTTAAAACAGACTGTCATGGTATAGAGGCAGAATCAGGCCTTCTGGGGAGCATCTAAGTCAGTCTACTGTGGGGAAAACGTGTGATATCTTTGAAATTGCCTTTTCTTTCTGAAACCTGTGTTATTCTCAGGTGAATAATAATGACATCATTTCACAAATACTTGTTGATGTTTTCATTTCAGATGACTGTCCTTTACTGATCTCTGTGCCCCTTTTAGCATCACTTTCAGCAAATGTTTGACTGATAAAAGTTTTCCTAAGTGTCTGCAGAAATTGAATGTCAAAGTGACATGCATGAAATAGTCACAGAAGAGAAACATTATATTTGCACATACTGTTATTTGTACCTGAATGGCATATGCATTCACGTGAGGTCAAATCCAGCATAACTCTCATCAACTTCTATAATCTAGTGGTATACCCTAAAATCATAAAATAATTTCTCTTTTTATAAAATATCCAAGAAATCACGTGCAAGTAACACAGCCGTATGTGCTGAACTGAACTTCTTTAAGGGAAAGGCAGTTTCAGGGCAGTAACTTTCTTCCCATACAGTGCTGTCATGCACTTTGTGGTGAACCTAATGTGTTTCTATCATGTGGAAAAGTATGTGATAGCAAGGTATTTTTCCAAGGGCTAGATTCGTGACAGCAGTCTCACGTTGAAATGCATCTTACCCCTTCAATGATTGTCATGCACAGTGTGATGCTGTTCAGTGTGACAAGGGGTACAAGAATCTGGCCCCAAGGAAATCTAGTAATGTGTGCCCCAAGTCTAAAATGAGGGCTGCATGTCATCCCTCAGGTTTCACTGAAGCATTTGACATGGTGCCACATGGGAAATTATTATTCATATTGGAAAAGGCAGGAGCAAGAACAGGGACTGAAGGTAGGTAAGGAACTGGCAAAAGGCGAGTTTAAAGGAGATATTTCCTCTTTCATCATTAGGGATTCATTAGGAGGCTATTCAGGGATCCAGGAATTGGTTTTGGAATGATTTTTAGTTAATGTATGTGTTAGTGACCCAGTGTAATCTGAATGTGGCTGCACTCATAAAACTTGCTGAAACAGCAAAGTGTGATCTAGTCTCAGTACAGAGGATGATGAGAATGCCGTTTTAGAGCTGGGTTACTTTGGTACCCAGTGTAATGAAAAGGGTAGAAATCTCATATTACAAAATCTGTCACGTAGAAGCTAATAACAGAAACAGCTAGTTATGAGCTATGAAGTCACCAGCAAGAAATGACACTAGAATGGAGACTTTTTCTTAGATCAAACCAGAGTGGAGGATGCAGCCATGGAAAAGAAGGCAAATAGAATTCCAAGATACACTACACTAGCAGATACACCTCCTCGTCCATGCGAATAGGTACAGCCATACAAGTAGTTTCAATGATTACATTATGCAGAAGAGTTTGAGATAAAGTCAGAAAACATTGTTTGGCTTAACGCAAAACCACAGCTGTAAATTATAAGGGACGTAAAACTTTGTGTTACTTTTTTCAAAGCCACGTGATGCTTTTTCTGTGAAATGCTCTAGCTTCCAGAGAATGAGAAATACATTCCTTCATCCATTCATTCACATATGATTTCTCATGATGTGCCTGTGTCTGCAGTTCTGTCATTGTTATTTGCATGTTTTTTTCTGGAGAATCTGAATGGCTTTTCTGAGGAATTTAATGAGATAGTTACATAGTTAAAAACAAATGCATATATATGCATATTTATCCCTGCTTTGTGGGCTTGGCAAAGGAAAAATTTAGCTTTCCTCACTTAAAAAAAAAAAAAAAGCTTACTTTCCATCAGTTGAAATTAAATTTTCTTTACTGACTTTAAAGTGCAAGTAATAATTTGTCCTGGTATTTTTAATTTAGCCAGCAGCAGAAAATCCATGGATATCTTTTCTTTAGAAATCTGTTGACACTTATTGTCAGAGATCATTTTGTTTCCAGTTTTATGCCTGACTACAAATTCAATTGCCTGTTTCCTGCAACCTAATTGGATTAATTATTCCTTAACGCTTAAATATGTGTAGTGATTTATTGATACGACTAATGTGAGAAATTAAGCCATTAAGGAGTACACAACACACTTTAATTGGTGAAAATATATTTGTGTAGTGGACTTAGCATTTGCTTTAGTACTGATGTCTTTGCTCCTGAGGTATTTCTGGTTTTTACAGGAGACACTTATACATGCAAACGTGATCTTTGTTTCTCTGCAATTCAATACAGGAGTATACGATGGATGTCTTCTTCCGTCAGACATGGGTAGACAAAAGATTAAAATATGATGGCCCTATTGAAATTTTAAGACTTAACAACTTGATGGTTTCAAAGGTGTGGACTCCTGACACTTTCTTCAGGAATGGGAAAAAGTCTGTTGCACATAATATGACAGCTCCAAATAAACTCTTCAGAATAATGAGAAATGGCACCATCCTGTACACAATGAGGTATCTAACTTGTTTGTTCAACTTCTTACAATTACTGTATGCAAAAAGTTATACTGCCTAGACAAAATCGCAACCAGAGACTATTTAATTTGTTCCATTATAGGCTTACAATAAGTGCAGAGTGTCCCATGAGATTAGTGGATTTTCCCATGGATGGTCATGCTTGTCCTCTCAAATTTGGGAGTTGTAAGTTGCAATTATGAAATTTCTTGTAACTACAGAATTTAAATAGTAGAAGTAGATTTTGAACAATTACTGAACTTTCTGAGTATTAGTCTTGATACACAATCCTTATACAGACAAAACTCCTGTTAAGTTCTTTGGGAATTTTATTTAGGGCCTGAAAAATTAAACCCAGGCTGAAAATTGAAAAGCAGGGAGTGATTCAGCTGTTATGTTAAACTCCACTATTCTGGCTACACAGTTGCTTGAAATACGTAGTTTTTCTTAGTTCTTAGGGAGGAATTGGGTACTCAGAGAAGTGAGAGATTCTCTGGAGAAGACAAAGAGAGTGGTGTCCATCTCACCTTCCAACAGCCAGGCAAAAGGCACCAAGGGAAGTAGGTTCTCTGGCTTTCTCTACAGTCAGTAGGGGCACATTGACATTCCGTTAGATGTGCAGGTTATGAGCAAAGATTTGATCTTTTGTAATATTTATCTGTCTCCTATCTCCTGGTCTATAATGGGAGTCTGCATGGGAAGTTTAGTCTAGATAAATAATTTTTAGATTGGTGAGAGGAATCTTAGTGCTGGTGACTTTCCTTTGAAATCAGATGCAGATTTTTGGATAATCTCCAGACTTTGGCTAGAAGGAACATTTTGGGACATGCTGCATAACAACCGAGGGAGGTAGTCATGAATTCCTCGATTGAATCCACAGCAGAGACCTCTGAGACCACCTGGGGATGGTTGGCGCATTCTGTTAACTATCTGGTCACTTTTCTAAACCCCCTCAGTTGCTGACTTCTCTGCTTTATGCTCACATGTAGTCAGTGGCTGGACATCAATCTGTTTTCCTTGACCCCAGAGCGCTGAGGTTAGAAATGGCTGGAAGCTACTCATAGTCTTTCCTTAACATAAATTTAGCTTATATGGCTGGGTAGTCAACCAAAAGGGGGATAGTAAAGACACTGCTCTGATAAGGGTTTTCATCCCTGCTATGGTGAGACTGGAGACCAGGTGCTGCCAGAATTGGGTTAGGTATCAGATGTACCATAGGAGAGCTTCAATAGTGGGGGCTTCTCCACAGGCATATTTCTTCAGGCAGAATCGCCAACGAGCAGAAATTGCACTTCACACTAATCTGATATCTTTCTCAGTGAAACTTGACTGATGAAGCTATTTCAAATGCAAGACTGATGTAATGTAATTTTAACAGGAGTTTGGGCTGTGTAGGGATTGAATGCTAGCCCTGCGTCATGTCTTTTGTATTAAATGTAAAGTGTTTCTTTGGTTGTGCTTATTTTTGGGCTCTTGTAAATCTTTTACTGACCTCTTGTTTCTGGCAAATATTTTAAACATACGTTTAAAATATTATCGTTTTCAGTATATTATAATTTTTAGTATAATCATTATTTTCTGTAAAGAAATGTGAGCCCAGTCTCTAAAATGTATCTTAATTATACATGCCCTTTTTTATATATTAGTATGTTTTAATGATAAAATTTTAGCTAGAAAATGCTAAAATAATTTAAAGATAAACTTTACATACCTAGTAAGGGCTGATCCAGAAAGAATTCATGTTTAGACTTCATGTGCAAATGCGAAGTGAATTTGTGTGTGACACCTGACATATGACCTTAGCTGCTATTTGTTCTCCTCCGGGGGTGGCTTTTGGGGGTAACTTAACAAGAAGGGTGTCTCCTAAAAAGCTGTTAGTGTGAGTCTTGCTGTTTGATTTCAGTAGGTTTGGAGTGTGCTCTTAGTAGGGTATGAGAAGTTGTTTCCTATTTATGCAAACTGATGCTGTGTTGTAGATGCTTATCCAAAGAGTGAAATGATTTATACCTGGACAAAAGGACCTGAGAAGTCAGTGGAAGTTCCTGAGGAGTCTTCCAGTTTAGTTCAATATGACCTGCTTGGGCATACGGTATCCACTGAAACCATTAAATCAATTACAGGTAGGAATTTCATCAGTAAAAATGAATGTGAGGTAAAACTAACACTATAACATTTCCCAAGGCTTTTTTTCTTTCTTTCCTGTAAGGTGTTCTACTGAATGTCATAGGGTATATATTAAGGGCTGAGAGCATACATCTGAATTAGGTTTCTCTCCTTCAGATTTACATTTGCAGATTCATTACAGTAGATTGCGATGGTCTTTCAGAAAGCTAGAATGAGATCATTACTCCGAGGGACAAAATGAGCATTTAATCGCTGCTTAAAATGCAGTTTGAAGAGTCAAGAGGATGCCTGGGTGAGGAAGTAATTTCTCAGCACTGTATCCACATTATGTGCAAAAGACTTCCTTTGTTTGGTGGTGCAAACAGCTCGGGATAGAAGTACAGCATACAGAATGGGTTATTAAAGCCATAAAAACCCTCTAGTCAGATAAGGATAGGCACAAATGCATTAGTCACAATAGATACTTCTGCTGATTTGCGCTGTAAGAAATAAGGCAAATGGCAACTACAGGCATCCGAAATGAGTGAAGTATCACTGATGAGCAGCGTGGTGATAAACAAGCATATTCCCAAAATATTTTTAAAATTTGGAATCGTTTTCTAAGCATCAGCAAGTTTGGGTGTTGCTAGATGGTCAAAATGAAACAGATAAAGCAGATAGATTTCATGTATTGCTCTGTGAATGGTTTTCTCAAAGATAAAACAGCATTTTGCAATACACTAGAAATTTACTTCTCAGCATATTGATTATTATGAGTTAACAGCAGAATTTCCTTACTATCCCCCAAATGCTCATTCTGTAGTGCTTTGTTTAGACAGTTTATTCAGTTTATGGTAAAATGGTGATTTTTTTTGTTTGTTTGCTTAATATGTATGATAATATTTTAGATAAACTTACAGTATTTTTAATTCTTGCCAATGATTTTTGCATTTGTTTCACTATCATAGCGATGCTGATGTATAACCCTTGTAAAAAGCTGAGATGCTTCCATGTAATTTAATGTGCATCATTGTTCTTATTGTTTTATTTGGCAGGTAGGTACCACAATGTTCTGGATACTATGGTAGGTAGATAGCTTGTGTTATGGGGTTCTCTTCTTCAACAGATACCAAAAGACTTTTTTAAATTGTACTTATGCTGTAAAAAGTGATCCAGTATTAGCTGTACATTTATAGTATTTTTGATAGCAGCTTCTGAATGGCACTGTAAGGACGTACTACAACTAGAATTTTTTGTTTAAAACTTTGTTTTATTCTTGTCTCTAAGGAACATATCTTTCTACGCATGTTAAGTGGTATGACAGCATCACCTTAAACGATCCTAGCTGGTAATCTGAAGCAGTTTTTCTGCAACACACAAATTTTATGCACAGTCAGAAAATTTTTTTTTCTTTTTTTTTAGGTGAATATATTGTTATGACAGTTTACTTCCACCTCAGACGAAAAATGGGTTATTTTATGATTCAGACCTATATCCCGTGCATTATGACCGTGATCCTTTCTCAAGTTTCATTTTGGATAAATAAGGAGTCTGTTCCAGCTAGAACTGTGTTTGGTAATTATTTCTTATTTATTGTTTCTTGTACTTTCTCTTTTAATGACTTTCACTAAAATAGGACTTTTTAGAGGATGGGGTGTACTGCCTCTGTGCTAGTGCAGAAACAAGGGAATAATATAAATTTGGAGGATTTTTTGCTATTGATATATGAAGAATGTATTCTATGAATCCTTTGAATCTGAAGAGAAACTTGGAATATTTAACCAGGAGGGTGACGTGATTGCCTGTGGCACATGGATGTATGTCTGTGAGCATTCTTTCTACCTGCGTGGGGAAGCAAATTGGGAAGGCCTGGCCCTGAGTAATCCAGTCAAGTCCTCAGCCTACACCCAGAGCAGTTTTATGCTCCAGTGGACAGTAGTGTAATTACTTGAGCTCACATCTTTTAATATCCTTTTAAAATAATTTGATGGGGAGTGTGCGAGATGTACAGATGTCTTCTTACAAGGTATCTGTGTTGTCCGTGGAAGCTTGGTATGAGTAAGGCCTAGATCCTGTTACTGTAATTTCATGTTTAGTACTCTTCTCTCCTTTCTGATGTTGCCATTATGAAAATGAATTCAAAAAGCAAAATGATCACAAGATATTAAAATTGCCCTCATCAAAATACTACTTGAATGAGATGCTACAGTGAACTCTGAAAATAAAAAACAAAAAAGCTTCTATGGAAGACAAAGCATAAGAAATTAAATGGAAATATGATTCCTAACAAAGAAGTAGGATAAAAACATTTTTAAAGGCTGTCTTTATGGAGCAACATCTTGACTTTATAATGCACTGTAATCTAAAGCAGGACTAATCAGGAAGAGAATGTTCTACAAAAAGCCTTTCTATAGATAGAGAGATGCTGGCAAGAGCGATAGGAATTAATGTTTCTACGTGACGGCCCATTCAAACGCATAACTGTAGTGTGTATCCTGTTTAGTACCACAAATTAGTCACAGTTAGTGATTAGTTACAGGAAAAACAACCTGCACACGTAGTAAGAGCCCCACTAGCTCTCAACTCAAGCATTACATTAGGCTTTATACATTATTTGTACATTTATATATATAAAATATACTTGTTTGCCTAATATATATATATATATGCAGTATGTATATATATACTGCACATGTCTTTGCAGGGATGTTGAATAATGGTACTTTTTTGAAGGGAGTATTGCCACAAACTGGAAAGGTAGAATCAGTGTTTACAGAAAAAATGTGATAATTAAAAATGTACAAATTATAGAGGAACACATGTAATATGTGCCATTATATCCATATATGAAACTGAAAACTACTACTAATAATTATAGTTTGGACATCCACTAAGTTACAGATAAGTCTCTAAAATGCCTTTGAAAGCAAGTGGCTTCGAGTATGGCTAAAAGCATCTCAGTTTTCTGACAAATTCCAAATTCCAAAATCCTGTTTTCTAAAGGTTTTCTTAAAAAAAGATAGAAATGTTGCAGCCCAGAGATAGGAATGAAGCCAGAATACCTGCTATGGTACCAGCTTTCTAGATGAACTGTCAGAAGAGGCTAACCAAGAGATCTTTCCATTGGATACTGCGTGATTAGGGAAAACTTGGCAAAGGTAACAGAGGAAGAGCACACGAGGAACTAAAGTACATCAGGTTGTGATTTCTTCAGTCAGAGCTTCAGACATCTGAATCTGGTGATTGTGGGAGGCTGGCGTTTCTTAGAGGAAAGACAGCAGTAATTTTCAAACAGTTTTTTAAAATTAATTTTTATATTAAAATAGTCTTAATATATTTTTATATGGTTATGTGCATTTCTAATTAGAACCTTGCAAGTATTTAGTTCTGGGTAATTACAATTCATGTGTGTATATAATATTTTTACCAGAACTCAGTTCAATACCCTGTAAATCACTATGGCACATATCCAAGGGCAGTTACAGTGGCAACTGCAAGCCTCCCAGAAGAATGATTTAATAGGGCAAAAACCAATTAAGACTGTGGCAGTAAACTATAATGTTTTCAAGGCCTCCCTTCTCCTCCTTGTATCTGAGGAATGATTGGTCATTCACGTCACTTTGCCCTATTCTTGCATCTATTAAAAAATGTCTTTTTTAAAAGGCAATTCAGACAAACTACTTGCTTGAAGTGGACAAAGGTAGAATCAGAAAGCATAGGACAAAGCAGGGATAGGTTTCTTCCAGGAAAAAAAATAACTTTCCTCTTTTTTTTTTCTTCTCAGATTTAAACATTTTCAGTGGTGTGTTTTTCAACACCTTCCCACTAGAGAAGGTTTTATGAGCTTGCATCTGTGTTTTTATCTTGCCGGGTTTGCTCTGAGATATTCTTTGTACTTTTATGAACTGGTTCTTATTTTTTTTTTCTTTCTTGTTCTTTAATAGGAGAGATTGGTTTCATTGTGTTCTGTTCTCTGCATGGCAGTGTCTAGGTGAAGCTTTTTCGTATTAGATCACCCAGATAGGACAGCACTATTTAGGGGACAGGAGATGTGAGGATCCTGTTGGAAAAAGTGCTTTAATTATTTAGAATTCTTCCCAGCAGATGCATCTCATCTTGAATTAAAACAGTGTTCTTTACATGACAGTAAAGACACCTCCATTTGTATTCAGTCTTCCTTGAGGTTATCATAGTAGGACTTAAGCAGTATTCACTATATACTCAGTATTTTAGATTTGTATAATATGGGATATTTTGAATGAAAAAAGAAAATAACCCCACACCTTGGTTTTATACAGCTTGTATCTGCATTTGAAGTATTACTATGAAGTGGTCATATTTTGAGCTCAGTGTTCATGTTTGCACACTTTAATTAAAAAGTTGTTCTTTCAAAAGATGAAATTCAAATTAAGTTTCATTGGTTGAGTAGTAGCAGGAGGGTTTAAAAGATAAAGTTATGGTTTACTAATTAACAGAGCTGTTAACATAATATTCTAGTTTTCCTTAGCACCAACATAATTTGCCATGACTTCATGGCACCTGGATTACAAGTGGGATAAGAGGAACACAGGCAGAGTAATAGGTGGGATTCTGAACCCATTACAGGAAAAAATCATGTTTTTGTTGCAGTCTGAGGAGCGCTCCCCTATTTAACAACTGAAATTATCTTCAAATGTTTAGAAAATAACTTGTAAGAAATTTTACTGAGCTAGGCATGAAATAAATATGAAATGAAGGCTTCCACATTTTCTTCATGTGAACTGTAGATGATCAGCTGAAGTCATTGCTTCCATGCCTCCTTTAAAAACTGGTTGACTGTTTTGTGTTCATAGATGTTCATAGATAGGTGGTGGTTGCCATGCCTAAAATCTAATGCACTATTCACAAGCAGGAAAAGGAGAAGGACTCTTAAGTGGTTTAAAATTTTTGGAAGCTGCTTGCCTATTCTCAATTTGTTTTACTCAGATTCAGCAGTGCTTTTCCTATATTTTTTTGAAGGAATAACCACCGTGTTGACAATGACGACGCTGAGTATCAGTGCAAGACATTCACTGCCAAAAGTATCCTATGCTACTGCCATGGACTGGTTCATAGCGGTCTGCTTTGCCTTTGTGTTCTCTGCTCTCATTGAGTTTGCTGCTGTCAACTATTTTACTAATATTCAAATGGAAAAAGCCAAAAGGAAGACAGTAAAATCCCTCCTTGAATTTCCAGTTGCTCCAGTACAAAGAGAAAGAAGTACAGAAGAGACACTTACGGTATGTTTTCAGCTTATACAAATATCTTCCATCTTTTTGTAGTGTTTCTCAATAAAAACAGGCCTTTAACTTCCTCTCGGGTTCCCTCTGATCTAACAATGCAGCGTGAGTCAGCATAATGGAAGACTGTACTCAATGATGAAGTCCTGTAAAACATTATTTAATTTTTATTTGCAGTATTGGATTGACTTGGGGCAGAGGAGGAGGTTGTATCCATCTGTACCTGCAGTCTCTTCTATATTTAGTAGTGTTTTGGTGAAGGTCAGTTAGGATGGGTATCTCTAGGAAACCCTCTTTCCCTTTGCATGTTGATTCTGATTGGACTGATTATACAGACTAAGATATTATGGAGTATATGGACAGCGTGTTATCTTATGTGGCTAATGTCTTTAATGAATTAAAATATGCAGTTGTACCTCGGAGCATTTCCCTACACACCACAGTTCTCCTTTCATTGCATGTATCGCCCATCTAGAGTTTTATTTCTTCATCAGGTACAATTTCAGGATTTTTTAAGAATGCTGGATGAAACCTTTGTGTCTACCATAGATTTCATTTTTATGTAACTTACGTATCTTTGCACAGGAGCTCACCTCGATTCCTGAGCAGGTTTTGGAGCTCTGTTTAACGAAACGCTTTCCATCTTTCATAGTGCTTTGGGTAAAGTGTGACTTGCGTGGTGGCTATCTTAGTGCGTGGCCCAGTTAATGAAGGCTCGATCTCATTTCCAGTTGAGCTCACTGCTGATTCTTCTTTCCTCCCTATTCCCATTCCCATATGCCTACTCTCTGCTGCACCTCTCCTCCTGTTCATGAGACTCTTGGCTAATAAGGTTGTGACAGCACTTGCACCGGCCATGCAGTAGGCCAGTAACTCCCAGCCACGGCTGACTCTTGGCAACACTACTCAAGAGCTAAGATGCTGACAGCAGCACTGTAATTCAATCTTCCTGTCAGGCTGACTTTGTAATTTCCTGTGGCTGAGCCATGATTTAGGAACCGCTGTTTTAGACTAACTCTTGGTAATTTTATCTTCTGTCTCTTTTCACATCTCGTTTGTCTCCTTCCCTACTCATCTGCACTTTTTTGCCTTCCCACCCCTTCCATTTGCTTTTGCTGCTCAGCTGCTGTCCACCCACTTCCATTTTTCTTCCTCTTCTTTCCTCTCCTACCGTAGATCATTACTGTTTTCAGTCTCCTGGCTGCGTTGTTCTGTTAGCTCCCATTTCTGCTTAAAAGGATAAATGTGCTCCTGAAGAGTTTGTTACTCCTCACTCCGTTGGCTGCTAGTAAGAGATGGGAGCAAGAAAAAGTTTGTTCATAGTAGAATGTAGTTCACTTTGTACATGAAGTACATTAGTTTATTCTGAGGTTCTTGATTGTACAGCATGCAGTTTAGTAGAGTATCTTTGGCACTGCTGAGGAGTGTTAATCAATACTGCTTTTGGTGATAGGTTTTACTTGGGTCCGTAGGAAAATAAATTACGTAACAGTTTCATCCTAGGTTTATTTATAAGATTTGATTAAAACAGAAGTAAAAATAGTAGTTTTCTCAGGTAGCAAAGATGGAGGGTTACCAAAACTGTTTTGATTCATGGTCAGAATTGCTGTAAGTCAGTCTTGTATCGTGCCTGGCCATTTACACACGTTTCGGAGAAACTTCTCTTTCTCTTTTTTTTTCCTGTGTGTGTGTTTTGTGGTTTGGTTTTGTTTTGTTTTGCTTGTCATGTTTTTTTTAACAGCAGCAACAATAGAATACGTACAGCTTCACCCGGTTTGAAAGCTAGGTAAAATGAGATGTGAACAGTTCTATTCCATGGCTTAATTAATACCTCTGATAAATGTGGTAGTCCGCTTACAGGTTTGGGGATCTTGAAAGCCCTCAAGGGAGCAATCTACTTTTTTGAAGGGTTACACGTGACTGTTAGGAGTATGTAAGTGAGTGATAATGTTGATTGTACCTTGAACTGTTATTTTTTTTTATGGCTTTTTCTCCAATTATGCCCATGCTAAGATTTTAATCTTTGCTCTTCCAGGACAGGTGTACAGGGTGAGCCCACAAATACTGTTAAAAAGGCTTAGCTCTCGTGCAGTCCTTTCCGTGACTAGAGGATGACTACTGTTCTGGTCTTCTGCTGTGCAGAACAGAAGCTAATATGGCTGTTCTAATTGGTTAGAAGCTAATATGACTGTTAGACTCTGCTTTCCAACCTGACATGTAATATAGTCCTCCCTTTAAAATTTAGTTTTGCTTATAAACAACTAATTACAATTTTCTTATGCCTTATTGTAAATCTGATTTTTTTTTTTTTTTTTTTTTTTTTTTTTTCCACT
>VXAK01020422.1:195207-205241 GCA_013399435.1 Arenaria interpres | reverse complement strand
TTTTTTTTTTTTTTTTTTCTGCACATATACTGTGTAATCAGTGCTAATTTACCAGAGATAACAGAATCTCAGCTTCCCTGTAAGTTTGCGGTGCACAAAGAATGCAGGACAATAGCCAGACTGTAGCATGTAGTCTGTAAGTATTGTTTCTTAACATAAAGACTACATATTTTATCTCCATAGCTGAATGATAGACTTTGATTTCTTAACCCAGTTAGTGTTTAAAAAAAGTCTTTACTATGTTGCCGCTATTGTACTAGAAATTCTGTTGTTAACAATACAATTGCCAGAGCTCAAGGAAAAGTTTTATTTTTAAACTCGAAACTTTTTTCAAACAGACTTTGCCTAATCTGGTAAACTTCCTAGTCTCCCAAAGGAAAAATTTTCTCTTAGTCCAGGCAGGAAGTGTGTCTAAACTGGGAAAGAAAATGCTAAACCCTATAGTTCTTTCTGGTATGTATCTCACCATTTGCAACCTGCTTTGGATCACCTACTAATTGGAGGAGATCTCTCTTACGCCTGTTAGCCCTGTCCTTTTGCCTGCCTTGAAGCTGGCTGCACTGGCTTTTCATAGTTGAGGTCCCATCTGTATAGGTCCCCTGAAACCAAGAAAAATACAGAACAATTAAGGCGTTACAGAAAACAAAGTGATATTATACTTTTAAATAAAGGTTTCATTTTATGGGCTGTTGGTTCTGCATTATTCACTGGATGGTTATGTGCATTTGATTTTTTTTTCTATTTATTTTTGTTCTCTAGTAACATGGTGGGATTGTCCTAGAGGGGTTCCAGGAGGGAGCAAGTTGGGCTATGAAACTGTATTTCCTATAGAACATGGGGATTTTACTGATAGTACTAGAAATTAAGCATATTAGTAGTAAGGTTTGGTAAAATAAAGGTAAATTGCATGTGATTTGAAGTCCTTTTTTTGGCATGTGTATGTTTCACCAATTTCTGACCGCAGAATTAAAGTGGGTTTTCTATAAAGAATCAGTTCATGTATTACTCACACTAATTAGAATTCATGTTGGTGGTGTTTTGGTTTTTTTCTTTTCAGTCAAAAACACTTTTCCAGTTGTCTTGGATCAAAGGCAACTCCTATCATTATGATCAAATGATTTGGGATGTGTTAATTCATATTATGTATTCCTTCATCACAACCACTTCCTCTTTACTGTGGCAAATGTGGACTATATGCTTTTCTAAATTGCTCTCTTGTGCAATCATTTTTATTTTTTTGGAGCCACATGGTGGGTGTGACTGATCAATGTATTGTTTACAGTAAGCGTTACATGAATTTTGGAGGCTAGCCAGGTAATCTGAACTGTGTTAATTCCAACAACAACAACAAAAAAATATCCTTGTTTCAGGCTAATTTCCTGGTCTGGGAATGGTAGGGGTGAGTGGACAGCCATTGTAGTGCTTGCAGATGCAGCGTGTGCTCCTCTGTCACTTGATTCGGTTTTAGCCATGGTGTTATTCAACAACTTTTTACCCTGCTCCCCCTTCCTGCCCCATTTCAACTCTTTCTTCTTGTTGCCTGTAACTTTCTGATAGAAGCTTAACGTGTTTCCATAAGGAGGAGTGCCGTTCTGCCGTAGACATCCCATGAGCAGGACCCAAGCTTGTTTGAGATCTGCCTTGAGTTCTCAAGGGACTTGGACAACTTCACACGTCCCTTCTGTCAGGCATAGTGAGATAGTACTGGAGTCTGTCTGAGGCAAGACAGATGACTTATACCATGGTCTCCTGTGATACCATGCTCTTGGGAGCAAGTTAAAATGCTCTCAGGTTAGAATGAATGAACCTCTCCCTACATGTCCTGAACTCTTTACTTTCTTTAGTAAAAGCAGAAGTGTTGTTGCAAGTCAGTGTGTGATGGAAATGAATGATTTATAGTTTGTTATTGGACTCCTGAGTCTATTTTTGTGCTTCTGCACTATTTCCTTTTCACGGTATTCCTATGAAGTTTATTTTTAAAGACCTACCCAATTTTGGAGATGAAGAATGCTATTGAAAAATAGTCTTCAAAAAATAGGCTTCTAAACACCGTTAGCATGAGCTTCAACCTCAGCTGTTTGTTAAAAGAGTGTGAAACTTAAAAAAAACAGGTCAGGCTCAAACAAACCTTTTGAATGGAATAATTTCTTCAAACTCGGTCACAAGTAGATGGTAACTCTCGAACTTTCTTCCTCTTTTTTGGAGCCAATTAAATGTCACATTGTTTTAAGCCCCGTAGCATCTAATGGAATAACTCAAGGGTCAAACTCTTCAGTGCTGTGTAGATGTCCACTTCAGGAGGATCCGTGCTGGGGTGATACATAACTGATGTCTACCTGACAAGTTTACAAGAACCATTGTCATGTGGACAAAGTTCACACATGCTTTCATGTGATTAAGATGTGTTTTCTGTGGTGGGGAGTACTTGCCTTTTAGCCATATGATGAACACAGCTCAAGTTATGTGATGGGGTGGGGGGAGAGTGGGGATCCTTTGGCAGTATTGGCTTAACAAACCTCTGGATCAATTAATCTCTGTACCCAACTCTGTGCCCTGTCCCATGACTTCCAGAGCAAGGATTGGGCTGGATTAATTGTTCTGATGGGCTGGGTACAATCCAGAGGCCATAGGCTGGATATTTCTATTTTTGTGTTGTTTTGGTTTTGTGTGTGTATGCGTCTTTTGTCTAGACTTTTGTAAGTGAAAGTGGAAATTTTAACCTTTGAGCCCAAACTTCTTTTTCTATATATATATATTGTGTAATGAAGAGAGCTGCATAAAATTCCATGACCATTCCTAGAGTTGTACTGGAAGGTACTGGGAAATTCACTTGCTACTTAATTTCTTTGATTCTCCCGTCGGTTAGTAGAAAAATAGCTTCCCCTCTCCCTGGAAATAGGGAAGTGGAGTTAAATCCATTTTTCACATACGTGGAGGGAGTTACCTGAAGAGCAGACAGGTCTTAATGGCGGTACTTGGACCACAAGGTGATGGTCTGTCTACCGACCTCCTTTTGTGGATGCATAGGCTACCTCCTCAGTGGGACTTGAATAGTCCTGCAGCTGGAACAGCATTTCAGTTATTAAATATAATAATCATTTTTTGCTGCTTCACTACTTCTACACTGCCTAGGGTGTTATGGTTCGAGTTTTTTTAGGGCAGTGGCATTTAAAACTCAGATCCTGATGAAGGACTTCAGACTTAAGAAATGCATGGAGTTCATGCAAATATAAGGACAGGACCATGCAATGGGAGGCTGCTGTGCCACATGAATAATTTCTTTGACATGTCAACAATTTTCTGTTGCTCTAATTTCAGTAGTCAACATTTCTGATGTCGATGATTTACAGTTATAATATGCTGGCATCATGTTTAAGTAGGATGAGATTGGATGCAGATAATAAACAACTGGCATATTTCATACTGAATGCTATTGAAAGATAGGAGAGAACCCCAGCCACCTGGGGTTAGGTGGCTGTGATTTTGGGGGGACTTTGAATTTATTTTTTTTTTTGATTGCTTCGTTGGTTTTGTTTGTTTTTTTGTTGTTGTTTTTCTTTGTTTTTTGTGTTTTGCTTTGTTTGCTTAGATAGTCCTACACAGCAACTGGCACTACTCGCAATATATAAAGCTAAATATATGCTTAAACAATATGATTGGGGCATGAATGTGGGTGCACAATTTAAAATTATTAATATTTCACACTGTATGTTTTCCTAAATAACACAGATTAAAGTGCTATATTAAATAATTTGATCTCTTTCCAAGAACCTGATATTGCTCTACCTTTAACATGATTGAGTTGTGATATAAATTTACACTGGAAGTAGAAACGTTTGTCTGCTGCAAAGTGATAAGAGTAATTAGTGGAAGTACGTGCTGTAGTATTAGGTTTGGGGCTAGATTCTGACCCAACTTAACTGTGATATAAACTCCATTGCATTCCAGAATTCAGTTATAGTGAAGGTAAAAAATGGCTGGGTATTGATAAAATGAACAAAAGTATTGGAATTCGAAGTTGGGGAATGAGATTTCTATGTATTGATAGTGGAAATGTTTTTTTGTTTGGATTTTGTTTTTTTGTGTTAATTTTGATTTGCTTTGTTTGTTTGTTTTTGTTTTTTTAAATATGCATAAAGCAAGCAGGAGTTTAATTTCAACACCTGATTTATAACTAAACAAAAAATCCTGCTGGAGTGCTATCTCCTCCAACCCTTACGAGGAGATGTGGTAATTGCTCACTCTTCAATTTTCTGTTACTATTATAATGACTTACCACAATAGTAGGCAAGGGCATATGAGGGATATGCTGTCTGTTATTTATCTGATGCTCAAATACCTGACAGTGTTTACTGTATTTACTGGAAGACTGAATCTAAATGGTATTAGGATAAGGCTTTTATTTTGGAAACCAAAGCATATCTCAGTAATGTCAATCTTTCAAGTGGCTAATCTAGAAAATTCTAAATCCCATTGTTTTCAATTCTAAAGATATGCTTAAATGCCTTTCTATGTCATTGTGCTGATCTACCAGGAAAAAAACACACCATGCTCCAAAAAACCCATATTTCTTCTGGTTTCATCACTAGAATAAACAATACATGTTCCTGTTTAATAATAGAAGTTATTATCATCAGCTGCAGGCATTAAGATAGATCTTATATTGATCTAATTGCAATTTTCTTCAATTTTTTTTTTTCTTTTCTTGTAGAGGCAAACGTTAAGTACTTAAAATATGTGGTAGTATTTCAGAAACATCAAGTCAGAACAAACCTTACCTGACAGGGGTAAGATATTCAGATTGTTTGGCATCCCTTATAATGCAAATTGTCAAGGAGTTTATAGTTTTCCCTATCATGATTAGTATGAAATGATGCCTTTGAACACAGGGCCCTTCGTATTTTCTGCCTAAACCTTTTCCTGTATTTATATTTAAATTTCAGTTTTATTCCCCCTCCACAAAGAGTGTTCGAGGCTGGTGAGCCCAATGACACCAAATTGCAATTAAGTTTCACAGCTGTGTGTGAGATTTCTAGCTGACTTCATTTTTACACTGGGAAAATTGGAGTCAGAAGAGATAAACGTTGAGAGGCTTGGGAAAATCTACGAGGCAATGAGTGTTCAAGACATTTTCAGCAAACTACTGAAGCAAATTTAACTAAAGCTTTAAGGTCACCGAAAATTGAAAGATACAGGAAATAATGAAGGGCTTTGGTCCCTAATCAGCTCTTCTTCCTTTCAGAAATGTTATACAGACCACCTCCACACTTGGTTAGCACATGACCTATCCTAATAGATTTATTCCCCCTCCCTTATGTTTTCAGTTCTTTCATTTTTGTCATGATATAAATAAAATCTTTTTATTAAGAATTGTGCACACTAGTGCTTAGGAACCGTATACATTCATACTTACATACACATACATATGTGTATTTGTGCATGTATATGGTTCTTAAGCACCATACAGGTGCATGGGTTTATTTGGCATGAATTTGGCATCCATTTTTTGAAAAAACTTTATTCTAATTTATGTCTCTTCAATAACCCTGAATTCACTTTTCTTCCATGTTGTGCACTTCTAGGCCTGTCTAATGGTGGGACATAAGGTGGAGTGCTCTTCTTGTCTCTCCTCCCCTCCCATCGCATGATGCAGATTGCAGAATGAGCAGCATGGATGGTGGACTGGCTCTTATAGCTTATCTCCCCTCACTTTTTCCTCTCCAGCTAATCTGCATTGCTCTTTACACTGCTAAAGCTATGGACTAGAATTAATTGTATTTTGTGGCAGGTGGAGCTTTTACTTGGTCGTATTCCAGGGCTCTGTAAGGCAAAACAAAATCTCTAGTACTATTCCAGCAAAATTTTGATTGACTGGCTCTACAACATAATAGTAAACCATGGTAGATTTCCTCCAAGTTGTGCATTTGCTAACAGCACAGCAATATGGTGACTCAGTGGGATTTGGGACAAGCAGCATTATTTACACTGATGACAACATGCTACTTCCCTGGTAAATGTCAAATGGTGTGAATTTGGCAAGCTATATAATGTCCTCCCAGAAGAACAGACTGTTTTCTTAGGAAGGAATGGTAAGGATAAAAAACACTATGGTAGAGTTGAATGGGAAAATATTACTAAATTACCACACAAACAATTTTCATGTTGCAGCTAAACAGTAAGTAATGCCAGACTTTTGGTTGCTTTAAGCCTTTCAATTTTTACACAAGTTTTTGTTTGAATTAATTGACATCTAACGATTTGGGAAACCTATGCTTTCATATAGCACATCACTGACCTTCCTGTATATTAATTTACCTGCATCTCACTGAAGGTTTAGTAGTGCTGTCATGGAAGGCTCTAATCTTAGTCTTGCAAAAAATAAGAGCAAGGCATAAAGTTGTTTATTTACTGTTCACTTTTTTAATAAACAATTAAAAATATTCTGTGCAGTTTTAAAACTGTTTTGATTGTAGTATCCCTTTCAGGTTGGTGGTTTGGGTTTTTTTTTTTTTTTGGGTTGGCTGGATTTTGTGGTTGGTTTTTTTTTTGGTTTTTTTTTAACTTAGATTAAGTATCCAAAAGGGTGATTGGGCACCTAAAAAGCTTAATTACTAAATTTCCCTGGGTAGATACGTACATAACTGACTTACTGCTTCCGAAGGGTTTGCCGTGCATCTTAGGTGGAAAAATACCTACTCCCTTTCATCTGACCGGGCAGCATGCCACTTAGATACAGCCTTCCAAAATCCCACGTGGGAGTCTGAGCAGGCTGGAGTCCAACCCCTTCTCTCTTGGAGGACTGTATTGGTAACCAGGCTGTTAGGTAGTCTGCAGGATGTGAAGTTCCTATTGAAGCTGCTCTTGTTCTATTAAATAATTTATATGGGGCCAGGAAGAAGGAGAGGAATTGATTCTGGAGCCAGCTCGTCTTTGCGTGCACTGCAACGGGAGGGTGAGATTGAAGTGTGCAGAATGCGACACCTGTAAGAGGGAATGAGGACCGCTTGTCCTAGAATATCCAGTGATCTGGTGGCGAAGTGCTTGAGATGTGGGAAGCCTGTGTTGATATCCCTGCAACGGTCAGGGTAGATTTGAGAAGAGGTCTCCTATCACCAAACCTAGGTTCCCATCCTGGTCTCTGAGTTACTGCAGAGGAGGACAGAGTCTTTTTCTGTGGGTCTTTTCAGTGTAACTTTGCTATTTAGCTTCAGGAAAGACTCAGAGCACTGGGTAGAGTTGGATGGCTGCTTCTGCAAAGGCATATTATTTAGGCTCTGATCCTGCCCAGGGCATGTCTCTCCAGCTTTGACAGCTGCTTGCTGGATGTCGACACATTAGCTCTCTCCTCCTAGGACTGGTACTAGTTGGTGGTGTTGGGACTTGTAAATTCTATGGTGAATTTATCCCTGAGAAAGCACAAGCTACTGCTTTAAATATTGTACTGCCTCTGTCCCAGAGAGAGATACCACTTTAATGAAACCCTGTGTGAAAGATCTGCTAAGGATCTAGAAAACGCGCTGGCCTGCAACAATGAACTCACCATTTCAGTAAACAAATGGTGCAAAAACAGCCCTAGGACTTTGCACAATGTTGCTGTGAAGGTCTGCCTTAGAATGAGGCTGATGGAGGTCATCTGAAGTGTCAATATATCCAGCCCCAGGACTGCTGAACTGTTTTCAAGGAGTATTGAGGCAGGTTAGAAGAATAGCTCTGAGTAATATTGCAAATGTGTGACCCTGGTTTTAATGTGTAGAACTCCTGGTTCTCTGTTAGCTCAGGCAGTAGGAACTGCTTACTTTGGATTTGAATCCCAACAGAATGTGTCCCTCATACAAACTACGGAGCAATTTAAAACTGCAGAGACTGAGTTGAAGCTGCTCTGTATAGACCACTAACAGGCTGTAGGAAGATGCTCTTGAGTTGTATGAAGGAGCTAACTCCATACAATGCTGTACCAACACAAGAATTTCTTGCAGCTTGCAGTGTTCTTGGTACGTAACGTTCTTAAACACAGTCCTAAGGATGAAGTTGCCTGATGCCATGATAATCACTTTTATCGTTGCTGCGTTCTTCCCAGGACTTGGCATGTGACTTCTAAATAATGTTCTTATTTGTATTACAGATTCTAGATTGACCGTATCATAGGGAATACGCACTGTGGTTGTTACCAGTGCTCTTTGTTCTGTAACAAGATGACTAAGTTTGTCAGTTCAGTATTGTATATTGCTGTGCTGCTGATCCCCTTCCCATGAATCTCAGCTCAGCTGCTTCACGCTACTTCAGTTCATGCTAAATTTGCAATCTTGACTTCATTGAAGTGCAAAATTGGCTTGCTTGTCAAAAACTGGTAATACATACAAAACAATCCAGTACTTTATTTTTTTGGCTTAAGTCAAGGCTTATGTAGGCTCAGAGAAAGTTTCAGAGTCTCCACATTATGTGAGCAGCTGTTTATAGTGTGCAAACCTTGTTAAATATTGAAGAGTTTAGATTGACTCATATTTGTGCATCATTTTAGTGTGGTAGTAAACAGCAGTATCCGTCAAAGTTGAGCTTATACAGAAAAGTAAATGATGTGCAAACTGTTTTTTTTTTTTTGCATTAGGTTTGTTGTTGGGTTGGATTTTTTAGTATTAGACATTCCCTCATAGAAGCAGACCACCAAACTTACTCCACAAGTCTGTCACAGTATTTAACAATAAATTGTATAGATTTGTCCTGAAGTGTGCTAACAGCATCGTTCATTGTATTATTCATGGTCAATTGCATGTGAATCCACTTGTCAAGGAAAGGATACAGCATTAATTACCACATTTGACACATGCCTGCAAGGAGGTTGGTTTAGTTATCCTGTCGTCTTGCCAAATAAAATGGACTTTCTCCTCTGGGACTAGCAAAAGGGCATCTTACATTTGGACTTTTTACATAGGAAGAGTTTGTACTGAATGTATCTTTCCCCATTTGAATTCTTTTAAAGATAAAACCCATGCAAAATGACATGTGATGGTTAAAATTATAGCAAGATCTCTATGCTTTTTAGTACAGTAAATATTTCAAAAGCTTTTTGCATACTGCGTGCTGTTTTATTGATCATGATAAAATAGTTTCCACCTTGTCTCTCAAAGCTACAGGGAACACAGCTCTCCTCTATGGAATAGAGGGTTTAGGTTATTCCAAATCTGGTGCCTTCTTAATGGGTTTAGTACCAAATTAAGTGGCAGTCTATTATCACCTCACATAAATTAGAATCATAGAATCATTTAGGTTGTAAAAGACCCTTAAGATCTAGTCTAACCTAGCACTACTAAGTCCCTCAGTTAGAATATGTGCCTGTTATCATTACTATTCAGGGTGTGCAGAGCAGCCAAACACCAGAACTAAACCAGTTCTTAGATGAAGTGCTAGGAATTACCCAGTCACTTTTGTGACGTGCTTTTGCACTGATATCTCAGAAGGCTACATCTTTGGCAAAGATCTGACCTGCTCTGCTCTGAGCTGTAAATCACCTGACTGCATCTCTTGGTTGTAAACTGCAGTGAGGTTTTTGCTTGTTTCTTTAGTTTTAGTACACAAACTAGTTGCCTAAAGAACTTGGATGTTGTAGCACGTTGTCCACAGACCTGGTGGGGTCTCAGTCCTGTCTGATGAGACCTAGGTTTCTAAGGAAGCGATGCTGAAACCTCAAATCCAGAATGCTGAATCCCAGCCAGATGGAACACCATGGGAAAGGGCTTGGGGTGCGTAAGCTTGGCCTTCAGGACCTGCTATTTACAACGAACCTGCTCCAGCTGCTTTCAACAAATAGGGAGGCAGAGTTCCATGCTTAATGACTGGAACACTTCTCCATGTGTGATGTGAACAGATTCAATTATTTCCCTGTTTGACAGAATTTGAACCTCCTGTCTATCCTGTGGCCCCCTGCTTCTCCAGGAAAGTACACCAATGCGTAGGGTGGAGCTCTCTAAATCTATTGTACTGAGCCTTTTTTGAGCCTTTTTTTTTTTTTTTTTTTTTTATTTTCTTTTGGCAAAATA
>VXAK01020422.1:120317-195195 GCA_013399435.1 Arenaria interpres | reverse complement strand
TTTTTTTTTTTTTTAATTTTCTATGGACTAATGAAACATTCATTTGGACAGAAAGAAGGATTATCAATCTCTTCTGAAAAAGAACAGAGTCTGCATTTCCCTATGTTTGGTCAATTCCTTGTCTTTGATTTAGGGACACTAAAAGGTACAATAGGCCAGAGGTTGATAGGTGACTACACTAAACAAAGTCTTGGTGATACATGTTTGAAGTCCCATTAAGGCTGAAACTTAGCTTTCACTGTTGCTGGACTTGTCTGTTAAAAATCAAATAGGAGATTGGTGCTGTAGATTCTTGGCACTAACATATTGCAGCCAACCACAGAGCTTTATCCAATGAAGATGAGCTACAATTATAACAAAGTATATTCTTAGATTATTGTCAGAGCTCTTGAGGACTTTGTCCATGCGTTAACAGGAATTGTGCTCTCGAATTGCCCAGGACTTTGAAACTTTCATCCACAGTGTTTCTGCCAGTGGAGATTCAGATGCTTGATTCTTCTGACAGGATCGACAGAAAGAAGGTTTCCTCTTGAAGGGGAGGATACAGCAAAGCAAAGTACTTACAACTTCTGCCTTGGTGGTGGTTGTGAAGTGTGGAGTTGGTTGGACCAAGTCAGAATCATAGGCTATTTCAAAGGAAGGGTGAGGTGAAATTTGCATAAGCAGCAAGTTGTTGTGTTTACAGAAAGGCAATTTTTATTAAATGTATTAAGGCTGGCATTGCATGCTGCAATATACTGCTTTTTATGGTAGTTTCCAGGGTCCCATTTTGCATTCCTGAGCTAGTCCATTTTAAATGTGTCCCAAAAAATATCACTGAAACATCTCCACAAAATCAGATCCTTTCTCAACCTAGAGTGAGAATGTAAAAAAAAGTGGACTCAGCATTTCCCGTGGAGCCCCATCTGGAGTAGCACAGCGTCTTCTGTTGGCTCAGGATAATTGAGTGGTTTCCTGACTTGCCCTCAGAAGGAGGTTTTACTTGGATAATACTTTCATTTCTTGGGTTGCATTCAATTTGGTTTTCATTTGATATTCGTATTTTATTTCTTATTTTCATGCCTCCAGACCAAGAGCTGTCAATAGGCAGCAGGTTTGTGTTTCTTGCTGTTATTTTTAAAAAGGTGAAGTAAAATAATTTTGGGAGATAGCAAGTGCTTTACATATGTGTGTATATGTATTATTTTTTTTTCAGATTGTGATTATGACAATATCCTTTAACGAGGGATATGCACCATAACTGAAATGTCTGTGGAGTGTTTTGCTTAGTATAAACTGAATGTCGCATTTTGCTGTGTTTTGCAATGTAGTGGTTAACCTGAATTCTGCTGATGCCAACAGAATTTGGTTTTTTAAGGCTTGGCTGTGGAAATGGCCTTTAAAAATATTTTTATTAGTGACCTTGGCACTAATCTTCTGGTGATGTAGAGTTGTGAGACAGCATCAGTACAGAGGAGGAATAGACTAACGTAGGAAGAAATTCATTATCTTTGTAACATTGAATTGAAGAATATAAGGAATCATATAACCAGATGATCCCTATATGATGGTATATAACCAATAATAAGAATTTTTGCAAGAAACTTTTCAACTGGAGAAAGCAAAATGGAGATGCACCCGAGTGCTTTGAAGGAGGTGAATGAGCTATTGCCACGATAAAGTCTTGAGTAAGGCAAGTGCAAGAAAAGGATATTTGGGGGATGGTGGTGGGCAGTGTGCTGGCAAGACCACCCTGCAATGAGTGTGTGTTCTGCTCACCTTTGACAGGACATGGAGCTGGATGCTCACCACTCAGTGTGATACAGCTGTCCTGTTAAAAAAGTGAGCACTGAGGCAGGCTGTTTCTTGTTTCGCTGGGCCACGCTGAGTCTGCAAAACCTGCTGGGGACAGGAGTTGGAGCACGTTCCCCTTTGGGCTGCTGAGGTGGATAAGGGATTGGAGCTAAGCAGTGACCCAGGAGATTTTTGCATCTCCAATATTGAAGTTGCTCCCAGCACTGTTAGAGTGAGTACTGATGGTTAACAGGTGGCTCCAGCGGTGGCCAAAGCCCCTGCCTTTCCCTGTGTAATGTACCATCTCTTACCATGGAATGTGTTTGTTTCAGTAGGTTTCAAAGACAAGGTTCAACTCAAGAACGCAAATACTATTCCAGTGACATTATGCAAGAACAACCAGTTTCCAGCGATACATTGTCTGTAGAGCGTGTTAGAAATACCATTCCTAATTTCCCTGCTCTGAGTGCTTGGAAGGTTGTTTCCAGAGAATTAACAAAAAATGTACCTTGGGGCTTACTATGCAGTGCTATGTTGTGATGTCGTATGATGTTACCTATTTGGCCTTTATGGGTACATTGTAATACTTTGGAGGAAATCGTGTTTCTCTCTAAACTTAAGGTTCCTGAAGTATTGGAAGTTTTGTGTATCAAGGACAAGAAAGAGAATGCCCAGTAGACTTTTAAGCAGTTACACATTTTGACCATTTGAAATAGTATAATAGATAATTTTCATAGAATAATAGAATTGTCTAGGTTGGAAGGGACCTTTAAGATCATCTAGTCCAACCATCAACCTAACACTGACAAAAACCATCACTAAACCATATCGCTAAGCACCACGTCTACCTGTCTTTTAAATACCTCCAGGGATGGTGACTCAACCACTTCCCTGGGCGGCCTGTTTCAATACTTGATAACCCTTTCAGTGTAAAATTATTTCCCAATATCTAATATTTAATTTTTTTTCCTAATATCTAATCTAAACCTGATGCAACTTGAGAACTTTATTCTAGAATAATCACTGTAATGGGACATGAGTAGTGGATTAAATAGCAACCGGTCTTATTTGGTCACACAGATGATAGCCAAAGGTGGGAGAAGAGGAGGTATTGTGCAAATGTATCAAAGGAAACAAGTTCCCCCAAAAGAAATGGAGATGACTGGAATGTGAGGAGGAACCTGGCTGTTAACTGTCTGTTTTACCAGTGTCTGTGGTTGATGATGCACAGAAGCGAAGGACAGTGAGGTGGCCATTGAAAACAGGTGACAGTAGAAGTGAGCAGGAGAGTTAAATGGAGCCTCTGTCAATTGCACTTAATTCTCTGTTCTGCTCTTGGGACCATTCTGTTATAATTGCGCTTGGAGTGATTGAAGCTGTGGTACTTCTGTTCTCCAGCAGCACCACCTCTAAGCTACTGGTCTAATGTAGGGAGAGAGCAGGGGGAAAGGGAGAAGTGTCTTAATTCCACTGCAGATCTACTTTGCAGCCCCTGTCCCAGCCTGTGGGCTTTTGCTCCCCAGGCACTGCTTGAGAGCTTTACGATGGGAGAATCTTACTTGAGCAAAGCCAGGTTGTGCAAGGATCTGCACGTAGAAGGTAAAACTCACCTCCTCGCAATGACTCATAGTGCCAGCTTCTCCATAGCACAGAGCTATTGTTTTGGACAGTGAACATCGATGACTTGCATCTGCTTAGCTTTGCAAGCTTTCAGGTGACGTGGAGTACTCCATCAGGTATTACTAAGTCTCTAGTAAATGCACTTCTGTCCTGATTGTATTTTATAGTTTCAATTTAGCAGTCTTGAAAGCTGCTTTACTATTCCTGGGTCATTCCAAATTGCACACCTGTCTGTACTTCTCCACTTCCCAAATAGTGACTCAGGCTTCTCTTTCAAACAGTAAAATTAGTATTTCTTTCAGGAAATACCATTTTCCTCTGGTGTTTATTCTAGCCCTTTGCATCTTTGGATTGCAGATGCAGAAGAATAAATAAAAAGGATTGACACGCTTCTGTGCAGGATGGAACACTGTAAAACCTAAGAGGGATTCTTTGATATATCAACCATGAGCTGGCAAATACATCAACCATGAGCTGGCATGTATCTTGACAGCTTCAGATAAAATTCAGGCCAGCAGTATTGCCAATGGCTGATTTGTACTGCAATTAACAGGATTTGGGACCAACATTCTGGCCATGATGGGAGTACTGGAGATGTCAAGCAATTGGATTTATTTTTTTTTTTAAATTATTTTTTTCAGATTTTTTTGTCAGCTCCCATTTCTCTGTTTCCTTGAGCAAAACAGCTAAGCACGACTGGTGCAGCAGACAGACGTGGTTGTCGCTCTTCTCACTACTCAAGGTACTAGTACCTTGAATAACACCTGAGATGTTCTCTGTTACTACTCTGGCACTTAGCTGGAGAGAATTGCTGTTGGATGAAGGAGTGAAGAGAGATCACTGCCGACTTTATCTCCCTTTTCCTTGTCCTGTCAGCTTTGGCAGGGTTCTCTGGTAGGGTTGAAGGGAAGGGGAGCCAAAGGCATAGTAGGTGTCATGCAGGGCAATGCTTGGGAAAGGTATCATCAGAGAGGTGCAAAACATGTGATTTTTGATGCATAATAAGTGATTGTTTGCTCCTGCTGGTATTTAGACCTGTATTGCTGCTTTTGAGTATATGTAGCCTTATCTGCAATTAAATCTTTGTCTTTTGGAACGCAGTGAGCCTTTGCACAAAATCTATTCACATATTATATCTAAAATATAATATGCTTTGTATTCTATTTTAGCTGCAGGGCTGAAAGTTCAAAAGCCTGTTCTTCAGGTACCCTTCCAGAAGGGGGTTCAGATATTAGCTGTCCTCTTAAACGCAGAGAAGAAAGGCAGAGCCCAAGTCCCGCTCCCAGAAGTCAGTAAAATATTAAACTCTGCTGGATTTCTCATCTGTACTCCTTATCTGTATTTCAGTTTCTCAGCCAGCCTAATAAGTACTGTTTGCCTTAAGTATATCTTCCAGAAAGACATCCAGACTTGCCTGAAGATACAAGTGATGGAGAATTCACCACTTTTCTCAGTTAATTAATGGAAAGGACTGGTTGATGAAAGGCTGATTTATTCACTGGTTCAGTTGCAGCTGGACAATTAGCCTCTGGTTGATGTGAAAAAGCACTGCCTTTATTTCTGAAAGAGCAACAATGTGGTAACTTGGTTTGGTAAATACCTGCATTTTACTAGCATCTGCTTTAGAAGACAGACTAGAGTTCCTAATATATGGTAGTTACTTTCCTGGAGATATAAAGCAGAAGTAAAACATTGTGGCTGCTCAGCTGAGTCTAGAACATTTTTGTATCATCAGAGAAATAGGAAAGCATCAGAGAATTTTTTTTGGAGCACGGGCCTGGAAAAAAATCCCTGACTCTAACCCAAGAATCCTTAGCCTCATGCTATTAAGTTTACACAGGTACCACGCTACGTGGAGCATGATGCATCAGATGTGTTTACCCTGGTATTCCAGCCACAGGTAAAAGGAACTCTTGGTTATCACTTTATATGCTATTGAATCTATTCTGACACAACCATGTGGTATCTTTGTGCTTCAGGATCAAGCTGCTGGTTATATTTGTGAGTATTATTCCAATAGAGCTTGGTTATAAAGTTTCCATTGCTTCTTTTTAAGCGTCTATTTTAAGAATGACTAGGTTGTGTTTTTTTAACTTTGCAGAGTACAGATGCCAATTCAAATGTGAGGAAAAGAACGAATGCCACCGTACAGTCTGAAGCTGATGGTGGGAGCCGAATTGACACAAGGCACAGCTCCATCCAGCCTCCCTCTGTAGCTCAGGGGTCTTCTGACATTTCACCCCACTCCCTTTCTGCATCAAGTCCCAACCCTTTCACACGCATCAATGCATCAGAGACATTATCTTCTGCAAGAGGCACCCCTCCAGCTCCTCCTTCTACCCCCATTTTAACTGGATTTGTATCCCAGCATGCCACAGCTGGATCCCCTTCCATTCAGCGCTTGCTCGGATCTAGACTGGAGCAGATTCAGACCACCACACCTAATACATTAGGAGCATCTGCAAAGCCATCTGCTGTCCCACCACCTGCTCCCCCCGCCTCCCACTCTGGCACGAGTAAGATAGACAAATATGCACGCATTTTATTTCCTGTTACCTTCGGAGCATTTAACATGGTCTACTGGGTGGTGTATCTATCCAAGGATACCATGGAAAAATCGGAAAGTCTAATGTAGTTTTGCTGCTATGTAGTAGTTCCTAAATTATACTCACATTTGATGCAGAGTTTCTTCTTTTGAAACTATTTAAAAAGGTCAATAATTCTTATTTATAAAAGCTGTGTGCTACTTTCCCATTGTAAAGGCTGGAATTTTTGGGGATATTTAGTTAACTCTTAGCAGAGTCGTGGGTAACAGATTTGTCTTCCTCCCTTCAGCTAGCAGTGAACCATCACTCTCTTCAGACAGACTACTCTGGCTACTCAGAACTTGCCTTTGGGAGGAACATGGACCCAAACAAATCAAAGGCAGAGGTGCACAGCTGTGCAGAGGGGCACATTGTGACTGCTAGGAATGCTGCTAGCATGTTGGTTATTACAAATCCCTGAGGCACCCAGCACTGCTGTCTGGACACAGCATTGCATTCTCTGAGTGCAAGGCCCATGTCCTGAATATTTTGGCAGTGCTTGCTAGAAAAGGACTTTCCCTGCTAGATTAAAATTGGCGGAATGGGGGGAAAAAAAAATGAACTGTGGAAAAAGAAAAGAGCGTCCAGCCTGGGAGAGTGCAACTCCAGAAAAGTTATGCAAAGGAGTTGTAGAGCTCCATATATTTTTACTAAGCATTATTTTGTGTTGCAACCTGGGAAATTTTCACTCCAAAATAAGAATGAGTGAACCTTGTAAAATCTGAAATCTGATGTAATTCTCAAAATTGGAGTTTTTTGTTTGGTAAGGTGATCTTAAGTGTGTGGTTCTTCTTTGACCTCGCTGACCAGCTTGAGTGGATTTATTCCTAAATTACATCCATTGCGGTAGAGGAGGACCAGGCCCACAATGTTCAACTTTTTAATTGTTTTAATCGAATTCTTTGTTCTTTCCTTTGGATGCTTTGGGTTTGTGTTTTTTTTGTTGGTTTTTTGTTTTTGTTTTTTTCCCCTTCCCCCCTTATTACTCAGTCACACTCCTCTGATTTCCTTTGAACACATATTCCCCTCCACCCCCTCCTTTTATATAATGTTTGAGTCAGGTTAAATTTTCAACACAGTTTTAAAAGTGGCTTCAAAGTTAAGCAAAACAAATTTTCCTGTGCTTTGATGAGTGTGGCTATGGCACATCTTTGAGTGAATGAGAAACACCCTTTTGTGAAGGAAAGCTGTGACATAAATAAGAAAAGAAAGTTTCTAGGGGGAGCCTGGGGGGAACACAATGTTTATTTATGGTCTGTTTGTTTCTCTTACACTATGGCATAGATACGTGCTTTTCTTAGGGGTTCAATTTGCAATACCCAAGCAGGCAACTTTTTTAAAGAATTGAACAGTTTAAACCTGGTAGAAATCTTGATCAAAAATGTTCTTTTCACCAGAATAAGTGGAAGATATGCTGGCATCTAAAAATGTTTGCACAGATCCATCTGGCTAGGTAAATGGTTGGCAAGTAACAAGTAAAATCAAAATGACAAGTAAAAATCAAAAAACAGATCACAAATTCTCAGCTGTGACCTGGTTGTGCCTTTAAAGGGTCTGGAAGCAGTTGAATCTCTTTTCAGTTGAATAATCTTTAGCTTCAGTTGGTTGGAACAGCAGATTGGTAGCCCACGGTCAAAGTTCTATGGTGGGGGGCAGATCAGGTGAGGGGTCTGTGCCCAAGTAATGATCAACTGACTGATGGAGACCGCAAGCAGCTGGGGTAACTGAGGACATGTATGAGACTGCCCTAGACTATATTGGGACAGGAATCAGAGTAAAAAGACCCCAGAATGGTGAAATTATGACTGTATCTCTTTGCCTCTTTCGGTCTCTCCAAGCCTTCTAGCCAGTTCGTGGCTGAGAATCTGACCTTTAATTTAGGGGACATGAGAGACTGCAAGAGATGTGCACTACCTTCTGTAGCCAGGATCCCAGGCTGCTATTTCATGTATTGCATTGGACTGTTGATGATAGAATGCACAGGATGTGGGAATGTCGTAAATGACTGTATTATGATGTAGTGTTATAAACAGTCTTTTTTTTATTTAAGTGATGCTTTCACAAGGCCAGGTATGCTCCTTTTCTTTTTGCCTTTTACATCTAGAAGAAGCCTGATATTACAACACTCCTTAGAAAACCCTTACATGTGCCATAGCACAGAACTGGAAATGGAGCCCTCGCTCAAGATGTCTAACTGCAGTGCTTTGCATCTTTGGATGTATCTCTAGTTGCTGTAGCTCTTTCTTCCCCAATTTGGTTACATTATTGCAGATTGTCAGAAATAGAAGATAGTCTACAAGAGATTGTTTATTTATTTTGTTAAGCCAGAAGAGACAAAGCTAATCCTCTGGCAGTTATTGATCATAATTGCACAAATGATAAAATATTTCTGGTATGAAGAACAATGGCCTTCTCTGTGTTGAGAACCTAGTGTTTGTGCCAGAAGTTACTGAAATGATTCTTTGCTTTCCTCTATGATGAAAACCAAGGATGTTTTCTCTCAGGCAGAGCTTGAAACGATTCACTAGAAACAGCTGTCTCTTCCTTCCACCCATCCCCATATACTGATTGTATAATAAGCTTTTTCTGTGCACTGTTCAGTAGGATCAACACTGGTTCAGGCTGTTTGACCAAGATTGATCTAAATATGCTACTTTGATTAATCTGTAGTTTGTATTTCATTTTAAAGACTTACAAGGAGTAAAAAAGGATTGCAAAAATTAATAGATTCCAAATATTTATTTCTATACTTCCATTTTGGAAGAAATTTTTAATGATACCACAGAGAAAATCTATTTTTAATCTGTCAGTGTATTTCTGAAGTACCTTCCGACACTTGCATGCCTACGTTCAAAATGAGATATAAAAAAAATATCTCATTATGAGTCTGGGACTAATTTGTTGTACTGTGCTATATTTTTGTGTTACAGCAATGAAGAAATTACCATAACTTGCTTTTCAAAGTACCTACAGACAATGATAATAGGAATTTATTGTTAACGGTGGTTCTTCATTGTATTTAATCTCCTTGTAGAATGATCAGAAACAGTAAAGAGCCTGCAGTATACTCAGTAATACTGGCAGGTTCTGAATACTGTAATTTAGAAGCACAAACAAAAGCAGGAATATGCTAAATATAGTGGCCCAAATGTTCAATACTGCTAACTAAAATCCTAAGGGAGAATGTTGCAGGTGTCATTTCAGTGACCAAATGGCTTATTAGGGATGGCTTTGAGTGAGATGAACTCTACAGGGGCTGTTTTTATTGGTTTTTTTTTTTTTTTCTGTTGGCTTTGTTGAACAATCTTTTTCTTTTTTTTTTTTTTTTGACAGTACCATAGTGATTTAAAATGAACCAAACACTTCAGATAATCATCTCTATGAACAGGAAAGGAAGCTGGATAGAAAGCCAAAAAACCTTATCAGGAAACAGAGACAGATCTCCACTAACTGCTGTTTCCTCGGAGACATTGTTACCAACAGCAAAACTCCCACAGATTGCAGTGATGCAGCCCCAAACAGTAACACAGTCACTTGAGAAAAACAGTTAAAAATGCAGTTCAGAAAGGTTGTCTTCACGGGGACCGGAGTATATTTTATAGTCAGCCATGAGCAAGGTCAAATTTCTATCAGCCCACTATTAACAGTTTTCACTGCAATTGCGAAAATAATGAAGTCAAGGAAGGAGGCAAACCTAGACCCCAGCTCCTCATGGTGACCTGAGCTCTTAGAGCTCACCAGCAGAACTGGACTCTGTTTGTCCTCCTGTAAAATGGACTTGTCTCCGTCAAATGGGTATCAGTGGAGCATTTCTTTTCCTGCGTCTTTTTTAAGGGGAAAAGGTAGATTTTGTAAACTGTTTAGTCATCTGCTTTCCATTACCATGCAGTCAGGCAAGTAGAACACATGACAATTGAATGAAGGTGGTAAATAATTTAATAAAGAACGTGACTAGAGCTTTCTTGTTGACAGGAACTGAAAGATATTGATTACAGAGTGCTCAAGTATAGCCTTTGGCATCTCACCATTTTCATCATTCAGGATGGATCTTGGAAAAAATTGGGGAAACCAGATAACCATATTTAATAGGTTTTAACCAGTATTTCTACAGAAGGGTGAAGGAACTCAGCTTTTCAATATGCACAGAGTTCTGTCTCCTTCCACTTTCTTGCCTACCTCCTGTATGTCACTTGGCTGCATTGTACCTTATGCTGTAGCACAGCTTCTGTGTGCCACGTGAGAACATCACAGCATACTGTGTCTATTTATCCAGTTTACCCAAGGCCTAACGTTCCCATCTCCCTTGTGCTATTGGAAGTGGAGGAAAGGCCAGAATGGAAGAAATGACGGCACAGATTGTGTAAGAGACACATATTGTCCACCTGGGACATTTTCCCCTAGGGGAATTCCTAGGAGAATCTTTCTCAGTGGGAGAGGCTGGAGCACAGTTTCTGCTGTAGCACACGCTTCCCCAAAATCCCAAAAGCTTCCAAGAGATCTGGCATGGTAGATCATCGACTTTGCACACTGGGCTCCAGAACTTTTGCTTGACCCAAAAGATTTTGGAGGAAAGAAGTTTCATTGACTTTTTCCTGGGACTTGCCAGTAGGGCTTGACTGCACTGCAATAGGTGAGTGTTGTGTGGCTGACACTGGTGTGAATTGCAGTACAGACAGCTGGTGAAAAATTGCCCTTGGTTTTATTTAATTCTAACACTGAATAATGGACTAGGAAAAATGGCAACTGCGGTGTTAAGAAGCCTAGGTGAAGTTTAATGTTTACTGGTGATATGGATAAAACCAACAATGATCAGAGTTGTAGAAGTATTACAGAACTGCAGAACTAATTTTGCTGCAGGTCAGTGGGAAGTGGGGAGAATAAAATGTGCTTCTCTTCATCGTCTGACAAGCATAAAGCAATACGGCATTAAGTTGGAAGAGCAAAACTCTATAAATAAAATTTCTTACTCAGTGAAAATCCAAAGGGTAATAAATACCTTATGGAGGTCAGTATTAACCCCATCCTGTAAACACCCCACAACCTAGGAAAAAATCCAGAAAAAAGAAACTGGTTAAGTGACAATAACATCTTTTCTCCCCAATTATATATTTTTGTCAAGACCTTAAATTTCATTTACTGTGTGACTCCAAGGTAAGTTACTTATATATATATTGTTGTGAAGACCTGTGCTGGTATCCATTGAAATCAATATGTGTTTTTCATTGACTTCAGTGCCCTTTAAACAGGACGTTTACTGGAAGAAAAAAATGCACCATTTTGGAAGAATCTGTTATGCATTAATTTGTACAGTCTTCATTTGTAGGTCTCTCCTCAGAGTCAAGATGTAGCTTTTTTTTTTTTCAGAATATGAGGGTAGTGGGCAGTTTCGACACGTTCTGAGTAAATCAGACTCTGCAAGTAAGTTTTTTACCTCATCCCGAGCAAGTGAGAGTAGTGTGAAGTACAGAGCACTCTGAAAACATCTCTCTTTGCTAATGTTACGTACTGTGTTCTTAACTGGAGAAAATGAAAAATGCAATTATTGTAAAATTGGTAGAATTTGTGAAACATACTTTGTTTTCCCATGAATTAGAAAATGTAGTAGGTATTTATTCGAGAATTGTCTAGCATTGACTTCTAGTCTGTAACTTAGTGCATCTACAGCTGTCTCTTAGACTTTCTTATGCTTTTTACGTTATTCCAATAGAAAGGACTTCAAAGCATACCAGTTACTATCCACTGAGGTTCATTACCTTTTTTTGGCCATAATTCTATTTTCACTTTCTTGTGCAAGAGAAACTGAGAGTGTGTTGGCTCCTTTAAAATGAAAATAACAACAGCAAAAATAAAAAGCCTTGGAGATTCCCTTTTTAGAAAACCGTCCAAGCTCCCATCAATTATTGAATGCTCGTTTTAAATAATAGCATAGTTTTAGCATTTAAAATTACAAATTACTAATGTGATCATAGCCTGGATTATATATTTATATCTATCTCCAAATATATATACACACACATATATATATATATATATAAACTACATTAAAATAACATGAATTCCCTGAATTGTACGGGAGGCAGACTCAAGACATGCTCTTAAGCAGTCTTATTTTCAAAGAGTACCTTTCTGGATGGAAAGCACAGTGTGAGGTGGGTATTTTTTTAGTTATTATCTTCATATCTCTATTTTCAAGGAAAAAAAAATCATAAGGAAAAATACTATACTACTAAATTAACCTTCAACTAGGACAGAGATCTGGGTTATTTTCTGCTGGTGGTCCTGCTGTTATTGATCTTCAAATTTTGCTGTGTGGTTTTGTGAATGTTGCATCCATGTCGCTGTTAACTGACAAGGCACTCTATGGATGATCTGATGGCATAAAGAAGCCTTTAAAGAAATAATAATTCTTTGTGAAAATGTATTTATCCTTGGAAAAAACTTAACTTGAGGTTGGTAGAAGACACAGGTGACAGTATGAAGCACTCGGCTGGACTTCTGAGCTCGATGCATTACAAAATTCAGTCAAGTAGTGCTTTGTCTTGCCTTATTATCTTGTGCCAGTGGCTCATCTCCATGGTAAGTATAGGTGCTCAGGGATGGAGGACTCTGAAGAAATACTTGTACATGTTCTGGACTTCTAAGTGCTTTCAAAGTATCAGGTAGTTAACCTTATTGCTAGCAGTAACTTCACAGTCTGCTTTACATTTGCAAGCTTGAAAATCTGTTGTTCTGCTAGACTGCACTGGGTTGTCAAATGAATAATGACATATTTTGCATAAATAGATGATTCTGTATGTACATGCATTTCATTTTTTATTAATTTGTGACAACATTCTCTGGCACCAGACCATTGGTGGAGATTTGAGGCATTTGAGATAACATGATAATATCATTTTGTTTCATAGATGCGTGTCTTTGCAGATCAATACCACCAGCACGTTCATGCTGGAAATGAATCCACTTGTGCAAAATCCTGGCCTTGAATATTTAACCTGTGTTTGAAGGGCTCATGAAGTATATCAGGCAGGACAGGATGCAGGACCTGTTTGCTCTAAAAGGCTTCTGGATTGGAGGTGGTTTATGTCCTGCCAGCCTCTTAAGCCCGCTGCACCAGACAGACCACAAGCAGAATCCATGTTTTTTGTTTGATGGGTTTTTTTTTTTTAAGACCATGATTATTCCACCGTAAAACTATATTACTGCTGAATGTAGCACTCCCACCTTCTTCCTTGGTGTCCTGCTTTGCCTGGCCATGGTGAGCTGGCTGAAATAACTTGTCTAGCCAAAAAGCAATTTGTCTTTCTGTCTTTTGCCTGGCTGGTAGCCAGTAGTTCTCTGATCTGGCTCCTGGTCTTAGTGCTGGTACAAAGGAGGTTGGTGAGGAGGCTGGGACTGATCTTTTGAGCTGGGTTAAAGCTGGTGTGGAACCACAGCCTGAGGATCTTCATGCTGCCTCCACTGGCATTAAAATAGAGGCGCTCGCAGGCTTTTTCGAACCTCAGGTGCCCTCTGTAGTCATTTTTCCTCCACAGAGGTGATTTTGGGAATTACATCAATGACAAATAATGGAGAAAAAAATATAAGCAGGTCAGAATTTATGAAAGAACCCAAATCAATAAAGTTACTTTAAGAGAGAGTAAAGGAGGAGAAGGGAAAACATGAGTAAGGATGAAATATTTAGTTTCTTGCTACCAAGCAGTTATTTTAAGATGTGTCCTATTAGAGGTACTAGAACAGCATCTGGCAGGAAACAGCCTAGAAATAATTATTTCTTCATTATAAGTATAATGAGAAAGTAATAAAGAAAATAAGTTGCCAATGTCCTCTTAGAAACATTTCTGTTCCATTGAAGTTGTTTTCATTAAAAAAGGGTATTTTTGTCATCAGTCAGGAAGAATTAGGAGACAGCATAGTAAGGGAAAAGGACTGAGTTTTATTAAGTATTACTGGTTCCCTCTGTTTTAGAGCATTTCTCAACCAAAATTGTAAACAGCAACAGCTTTGGTTTTATTTTTCTGGGACTCCATATATTTATTTCTTAGTAATGAAGCACTTCGGGACTTTTAGCATTCACCTTGCTTTACGTTTAAGAGACTGAGTATAGAGATTGCTGCCTCTGATTTAGTTCAGTTATAGAAAGAGAGAAGCTAAGGAAAAAAAAAAAAACAAAAACACAAGAAAAAAGTTCTTCTGGAAGTGTCATGCCTTCCTACTAAATCTGAAGTCTTCATTCCTGGTACCTGAATTCATGGGAGCTTTCTAGTGGTGAGCATTTCTGATAATCCAGTCAGTGCTATGTCTTGTGGGCTGGGGGTGCATTTAAAGTAGACGTGGCTGAAAATGTTTGTCCCCAGCCTTGGCACTACCACGGGGTGGACCCCACGAGAGGCAAAGATGCTTTTGTAGCCCACTGTTTGGCTGCCTGAGAGCTGTTGTGTTGCTCATGGGGGAGAAGGTAGGATTCTCTGGTTGGAAGTAGAGGGGTGGACAGAGAGTGAGACAGTGCAGCTCTTCTATTGGATTAAGCCACTTATGAAAATGCCCCCTGAACTCCTTCAGTTGTGGAATTCAACACCGACTGCGAATCCTGCCTGAGGATCAGCACAGTTAATCTGCACTAAGTTTTCTGATGCTGGGACTATAAGACTGGGAAGATGTGAGCTTGCGGCTGCTGCCAGCTGGGGTTGCTGTGCATCCAAGCTCTACCAGGGGGCTTCGGGGCCCTCGGAGCACTGGGGGTGGGATGGAAAATGGTTTCTTGGAGTACAAAATAGAGCAGAGTGAAGCTGAAGAAAACTCCTCCATCAGCTCAGCACTGCTGATACTCATGGTAACAGCACTGAACAGCCCAAAGGAGGATCAAGGTGGGTTGCAGTCTTGTCTTCTTGCACATCTGCTAAATGTGCTGATGCGGAGAGAGTTGGGAGCGACAAGTGTGTGTACGGTAACGAAAACGCATCCTTCGTGCTGCTGCCTGCTGAGCACCCACTGTCTCTGCGGTGATTTCAGTTGCCCTGCAGTCATAAAATCTGTCCAGCCATGCAGACTCTGCTCCTGAAGAACTTCCCAGCAGTTTGTGGACTTTCCCAGAAGCAGAATTGCATCTCTGGTTTTTGTGAGTATAGTTATTATGCCCCTACCACTTTTAACATAGCTTAAACAAAGGTGTTTCTCTCTGATGCTTATTTCTCTGTTTTGTTGTGTATTTATGAAGAAAAAAAATCAAGCAGTTTTTTTTCCCTAGTTTTTTTTTTTTTTTTTTAAAGAGGTTTCCTCACTTGCACACATGGAAATCACAACCCCTGTTGCAAACTTCAGGAAGGTAGCAAACAGTCCTAAGCTAACTTCAGGAGAATCTCTAGGATAATGACAAAGACAGCTTTTGTTTTCAAATAAAATCTCTCATTTGGAGAGTATTTAGTTACAACTTTTTAAACGAGCTGTAGTTTATCAAAATATTTTTGCTGTACTGAAAACGTGAATTTTATTTGTATCCATTTCACTTAGGAAGGTGAAACACAACGAATGCACTTGTTATTTTTTCTGTTAAGCTAGTTAATACCTGTTATGGTGGGAAAGATGCATAGCCATGCAGTAGTCATTTCATAAACACATGGATTGTATTGTTTTTCTTCGGAGAATGTAGAGATCATATATAAAGAGAAAGTGGAAGAATTTTGTAGAGCAATTTAAAAAGGCTACTTCTCACTTCCTATCTGGACACCATATGCATAAATACAGTGAACTCAGGTAAGAGAAAATATGAGATAAAAGAAAAGACCACCTCTGATCTGCATGCTATCAATTGCTCTTACTAATTACGTGAGTTAACAGCTTCCCTATAGGCTTCCATGTTTTCCTACTGCTGTACCCTGGGGGAAGTGCAGAAGGCAATGCCTTTTCCAACAAGCCTTAGGAATTTTTAAATTCAGTTCATCGGTCCAGTCAGGAGGGCACTCAGCCAGTGCCGGCCTTGCTGAGTGTGGTCTTGTAGGTCTAAACTTACTCCTGGTAGAGCAGCCTGTTCAGTGGGAGAACGTATCTCAGTTCTGGGTAGGAACAGCTGAGGCTGGAGACCATTAGGCATTTTGCTGAGGTAGGACGTGAGAGTTGAATTAGGCTGAAGCTCATTAGCTATTTAAACCCCCCTAGTGTACAATTTAAAACCCGCCTTAGTGTGTCCTGCTACTTTTGCACCGTTTTGATTCATTCTGGACCTGTCCCTGGCTTTGCTCCCTTGCCTTACGGCTGAGCTGGGGGGGCGGCAGCTGCTGGGACGGTGCGGGTTCCACACACCTTCCCCTTGGCTGTGGGATCTCTGCGCTGAGCATCACCGGGATGGATGGCAGAGCCCGGGCAGGGAGAGGGTGCCTGCCCAGATTAAACCCAAGAGTGAAGCATCGAGGTGCCGCGTGGATAGGGGTGGAGTACTGAGGCAGTGGTCTCTAGAGATCGCTGTGTGTGTTTTGAGATCCAGTGTTCGCGCAGTGGCATAAATCACTTTGGATGCTCAAAATACAAGTCAGCTGTCGAGCAGACAAGCGGTTTTCTGGTTTGTAGATTTTCTGGATGAGCTCTAGGACTGCCAGCCCGCTCGTGGTCTCTGCTGCTGTGGCAAGGACCATTCGACTCCAAAGTATGTGAAGAGCGTTGCATCGCTGGCAAATATCCAGAGCAGTGACATTATGTTAAAAGCCTGGCTGCAGACATAGTATTCGCTTGCTGGTAATAAGTAAGTAAGGCATCTACTAGTTGCCTCGAGTTTCTGCGCTTCTCCTCACCTTTGCCTACTGTCCTTGTGCCAAACCTGCCAGTTCTGATATTCCAAATTGCTGAGGCGCTTCTGAGAGCTGTTAGAATCGGTCCGTCTGACAAATGATGTGGAACATCCTTTCTCTCGCTCCCTCAGCTCACACTGGTCAGAGAGGCAGGCTGGGAGATACTAACTTCTGTGCTAATTCAAAGTGTAATAGCTGTACCACCCAAGGAACCAAAAGAAAAGGGGAATTTCTATGTGATGTGCAGCAGCTGCTATAGCTGTGTGCCGTTTTTAAGCTGAAAAAATGTAAAAAGGAAGAAGATGGTATTCATTGGTATTTTAATTAACTGTAAGCTTTTATTTTCCTGGGAAGCCCTGTCCATTGCAACCAAAGCATTTGGGTTTAAGTTTAGACATTGTAAGGAGGAATCCCAGTGAAAATTACGAAGCTTTTTGAAGTATTTTTATCTTTGTTTTCTGTAAAAGCCGTGGCATGCAGAAAATACACACCAAAGCAGCATAGTAGAAATGCTTCTTTAGCACCCTCTTAGGAAAGTCCTAAATCCCCTAACTTCTCTGTCAGTAACTTACTACTTCTGCAATATGTGACTCTCCTAGATGCATGTTGCAAGAGTTTCTGTGCCATGCCAAATTCTGAGGTTTATCCCTTTGTATTGACTCATACATGGGGAAAAACTGAAAGGAAATCAAAGCAGGGGAAGCCTTGGAGTTGAATTCTTTTACACTATTCTTCGTGCACATTTTTGTTGCATGGAACAATGTGGCTGGGAAGATTGGAAGAATCAGAGGTTAACTAAATTATTTGAATGCATATATTCAATGCTGGTCACCTGACTATACTAACAAACTTAAAAGGTGGTTTGATAGCTGTCAATTTGTTTTGCTATTGTGCAGCTTAACTGTTACCTTCCTGTATTATGAACATCTATGTATTTGGAAAATAAATCCATCTTGCAAGAAAAATTGTGCAAAAAATTGTTCCTATTATACTCCAGTGTATATTGCTGATGTCAAATAAAATACAATTGTGAGAGTTCTTAAACAGTTGTCTTTCTAATTGTGGCCTGAAGCAGGAAAAGGAAGGAGTGTAGTAAACTTCTTTGATATGGATCCTCCTGCAGTTATTGCTGGAACATTGACGTTAGCTAAATTATTCAGTCAACCTGATGCTTTATATATGAACAGATAAAGGGATGGGTTTCAACAGCAATATGATGAATGATAATCTGTTGTATAATTTATTAAGGTGGCACACCAGTCTCCTGATGTATTGTTGTCAAGATGTGTCTCACTATGTTAACAAGCTAAAAGCTAAATAAATTACCTTGCCTCTCTCACAACAGCAGAAAAAAATAACACACATACTGACAGTGCCCACTTTATTACCACTCTTTTTTTTTTTTTTTTTTTTTTTTTTAAATTCCCTTGAGGTAATGTAATAGCACCTACACCTTGCCTTACCTGCCAACAAGCCAGCTGTCAGCTGCTCTACTTCATTACGTGACCTAAAGTGATTTTCTGATATTCTGTGCTTGGGCCCAGTAAAAAAAAATCCATGGATTAATAGGCATAAACTTGCAAAAACTGTGTTTCAGTAAGGATGAAAAATACCTAGCAATAACTATGTGTAGAGAGAGATGTATGAAGAAATCATTTCAGTATGTGCAATGGCCTGTGCAAGGCAGGGAGTGGGACACCCTCATTTCTTTTGCTAAAGTGTGGCCAGGACCATCACATCTTTTTGCGGGCTGAGATGCGAGCTGTCAGAATGGCTTACAGCGCTGCGAAGTGCTGTAATTGCTGCTTGCTTCAGGCACGGATGTTGACGCCAAGAAATCTGCTGTGTTTGACAACCACAGCTAGTTCATAGATTACGGAGACTCTACATCCCTTTCTCCTGGTTTCTGTGGGTGTACTTTTTAAGCTTGATGCACAGATTAGTCAGATGTGGTGCCTCTGCCGCTTAACGGTGTGTGGCATGATGCTACTCCCACATCCCACGTTTTATTAATGGCACTCATATTGATTAGGCAGGGAATGAGGCCTGTTTGGCGTCCGAGGAAAGTTGCCATTGACTTCAGCAGGTGCTGGGATCAGGTGTTATGCAAGTCAGAACTCTGTCTGCTGGTGGCATAAGAGGGATTCACTCTGCAAGCTGAAAGCGATTAGGGGTTTCACTCTGGGCTGGTGCAAAGTACCTGCTAAATTCATTATTCATACCTCTTGGAGTGCAAGGCTTGAGTGTGATTAGTGTTTCTTGAGAGCACTAGTAGTTCCTGGTAGTTAGGAGCATGAGACCTCTGCTGTCGGTTTATCTTCAGTCTGAGCCAAAGAAGAGAATTGAACCTGGGTTTGCTATGTGAGTGGTCTCTCTGTGGGCCTGTGAAAAAGCTGAGATTGAGCTGGGAATGGGTGCTCTCAATTCATATTAAAATGTTCTCCTGTTATAAGTAGCGCTTAGTACTTCTCATAAGAGAAAAATCACGACCGAGGAGGACTCGGTTGGAGAAGTCCAGTTCTGGCTCTTTGTCTGCCCCTCTCCTCTGCCCTTTTCCTCCTTCCTTTCTGCAGGGCTCAGTCTCACAGATGTGTTCTGGGATGCTCTGTTGGAATGGCCTTGGAGAAGCCATGGGTAAGTATGGCATTATTTGAATAACAAGTCCTGATTTCAAAAGTTAAGTATCACTGTTCATCTACTGAGCAAGCTCTGACCTGGAATGTATTAAAGGTAAAACCAGCTCAGCCTCTTAGATCATCTGAGATGGTAAGAGTAAAACTGTCTGAGAAACCAAACCAGATGACAGCTGCAGGTATAAGTGAAGGAACACCTGGGAACAGGCTGGATATAACCCACGTGGCTTTTTATAGCTTATGCCAGCAAATGTCATGTCAGGATGACAGGCAGGGACCCACAGTTGTATTGAATTCACCCTGGCAGAGAGCACAGCTGAGTGAGGCTGGAGGAGAAATACAAGAGACGGGGTGAAGGGTAGTCCCAGTGTGAGGGCGGGAAGAAACTGGTCACAACCTGAGTTTTTTAGGTGAGGGAAGATAAAGGCAGGAGTTGACAGGATTAAGACAACAAGATTTAGAGAAATTATTTAATACATCAAAGACTTATTTTTCAACTTTGTTGGAAAGCGGTGCTGAAGGGTAGTATTTAAGAGGAGTAGGAGACTTGTCTGTATTGCTGAGCTGGCTTTAGTGTCTTTGGACGGGAGTTAAACTACTGCCCAGAAGGATGGTGTGAAAGGAATCTTGTTGGAGAACTAGCAGGCATGAAGGCATTCTATGATGGGGAATGTGTCCAAGCATACTCACTGGTATTTATTGCAGTTTTGGCTGTTTCCTATGTAACTTTTTCTGCTTACTCTGTGGAGATATTTACTTTCTGAACTGAGAAAATTTCTTTTCAAACCACAGAAAATTCATTAAAAATGTACTGAAGTATTCTCTTTTTCAGATGACAAGAAGCTGAACAAAGTGCTACTCTGAAGTGCCGTGCACAGCATTAACAGAGCACACCAGAAAAACACGAACAACTCTGGGCTCCCCAGTGTTGTATCTACCGGGTGGGTTTTTTTAAACTGATTACAGGCAGAGGTACTTCTTATGTCCTTTTCTTTGTTAGGCTGGCAGAGCACATGCCTATGAAAGACCTTCAAAGACTCCTGCCCATTTTACAGTTTTATTTAGGTGCAAGTTCCCCGGTGACATGAAATAACTGTAATCATAACATGAAGTAACCATAACCCTTATAGCAAAGGAGAAGCCTCCTGAGGTCCCTTGAAGCATACTGGAAAGTGTTTTGCTTCAGTATTTTGTCTAGGATCTGGGGCAGAAAAAGGTGCGTGATTCAGTTGCCATTTCAGGAGATTCTTTTGGACACATCTTTCACAGTGTTTCTGGATCCCTTGATTGAGGAACCTATACAGGGAGCCTCAGCACCAGGTCATGCTGTACGTGGTGTGCCTACATATGTTGCTGGATTTAGCCCTGAATACTGCTAAGGTAGCACTGATAGAGCAGTTTATGGCCTTTTGCAATATGGGAAGTGTACTTTTTTGAAGAGGCCCGAGCGTTACGTGGGTTGTATGGACATAGATCCAGCTGTAGGAGGACTGGTTTTCCCCAGGGATCCAACCGTCCTGTGAGCTCCATCCCCGCTTTGTGGTTAAATATCATAGTGGTTCTGATACATGTCTCAAAGGGAGACTTTGAAAGGGAAGAGGTAGCCAGTTGGAAAATCAGCCTGATGATTTACATGGGTCTGGGCTTGTTTGAACAATTTTTGCTGCTGAATTATAACAGCCTCTTTTTTTACCATGCAATTGACTTTGATTCCTTTATTTATTCTCCTTAATAATGTTCTTTGCTTTTATGGAAACCAATTACATCTGTCAGTTTAGGCTGATAGTTGGGCTTTTGTTTTTTCTAAATTTCCAGCTCCTCTAAACAGCATTGTATCTTTGTTATGTGATATATTGTGGGCTATAAATCACAGCAGTGCCTTGGAGACAGCGTGTGTAGGGTCTGCTTCGCATGTTGAAAGCGGAAGGTTCAGAAGGTGGAATGACCTGGCACTGCAGAAGCAGGCCCCTGCAAGATTCTCTGGCCATCACGTGGGAGGAGATGTTTGAGATCGACTTTGGTGGTCTCCATGTGGCTCCCAGCCTCTTTAAGCAGCATTATTGTCTGAGAGTCACTGCAGGTGGTACTAGCCTAAGCCCACTTTTCAGTATGTTTTAACTTCAGCTTGTAAGATTGCAATAAATATCATTTTTGGAGAGAAACTGTGATAGATTGTATCCCTGAATTTGAGAAAAGATTATAACTGTTTGTGAATGTAGCTATATAGCTAAGGAAACTTTGTGTGTCCTCCACTTCTCTAACAGGAAACCTCTTTTTCTGTGATTTTAAGAGCCTGGGATCCTATCAGCATCTTGGGCTTCAATAATTTTCACATCCACCTAGATTACCTAAGATGTCAATACCGATGCTTCTTATTCTATTTAGTTGTTATCAAACTTGTGACCTCTTGTAGGTCACTGTGTCTGTCAGACTTTTTTCAATCAGTCCTTGTATTATGTGTGTGTTTCCTTTTGCCCTTGTTTTCATGGGTTGTTGTCAATTAGCTGCATTCTAAAATACAAGCAACTGAACTTCTCTGGGATATGAATAAAATCACATGAGAATAAATGACCATCACCTTGCTGTTGCAAGTGGTGATGGGAAGGGAAAGTTGGTCGGCAGATTCTGAAATCTGTGAAAAATACATGTGTCTGCATGTTGAGAAAGGTCTGGAAAGAGCCAGTCTCTAATGGATTTCTCAGTTCTCTGTCCAAGGCATCTTTGGGATGCAAAAGCAGGGGGTATAAATGCTGCCAGTGAGGAAGAAAACTGCTGTCATCAGAAGGAAAAATCCAGAAACTGTGCTGTTGACTTGACACTTGCACGGCTATCTGGAAAAAAAAAAAAAAAGCAGCACTTTAGTTTTTATTCTGGAAGTAACAAAAGATAGGGATATCCCACTGTAAACCTGAGTGAAGCCAAAAGGAAGGGTTGAGGAAAGATTAAGACATGTCTTTTTCTTGGTGTTTCCCAAGAAACCAAGAGCCTCTCCTGTGAAGCTCTGGATTGCAAACCCTGGGCTAAGTGGGTGGGAGGGAGAGGCAATTCTATTCTCAGACAATCTTGATGCAGTTTGAATAAGGTAAAAAAGTGTTTGTTTTCCAAGGTACTTTAGGTCTTGGGGTCACTGTTTTTTATGTTATTGGGGTTTTTCTTTTTGTTTTGGTGTGGTTTTGTTTGTTTTTCTTACAAGGATGTTGTGAAATGCAAATCTTGCCAAGATGTTTAAATTTGGTTATGTAAAGACTCGTACTGAACTCCAACTGAAAGCCTCGGTTAGGTATCCAGCCTCTGTCCCAGCACACGCTGTGGCCTGGTTTTTCAGTCAGATGGGGAGAAATGACCCGTGGCAGCGATAGGTTACAGGTGCTCAAAGTGAGAGCTGAGGGAATGAGCCTGAGCATTCATTCTTTTGTTGTTTCATGCAGCTTGATTTAGTTACCCTGCTCACATGAAAGCCAAATTCATTGAGTGAGTTACAGAGTGTGAGCATCTCTTACTTCCATTATCATAGGAGCAGGGTGTGCTAAATTGAGCAAATCAACCAAATCATTACTTAATCGTGTGTTTAATTCATTGTCATGGCTTTTCCCCATGAGTATTAGTTATGTCCTTGCGAATGCATTCCTGTTGCATTTCTCTGTAACCATCATTTCTTTTTTTTCCACTCTTCAGTTAATACTGAAATTAATATTTCATTAATGTCTGTAAATTTCAGTAAGCTCACAGGTAGTTAATTCAGGTTACAAATAGCTTTGTGTTGTGTTATTAACGTATTTGTTTAAATAATTTTCTAGGGAAACTTGTATAGTATAAAGCATTTTACAAGAGTCATGAAGAAATGGGAGAAGTACAGAAGATATTTTCTGCTGTATTTGTACTGGAGCTACTGAAGAGTGAGGTACAGATCCCTAAAATGGCCAAAGTACAGTGATCCAAGGCTACCAGATTTAATCTCAAATTCTGTTGGTTTTTTTTTCAGTTAAGCTTTATACCGTCTACTGTGTCTGTTTCTCTCCTCTGATTTTCAGTCCCTGCTTTCCTTTGTCCAACGTTCCTCCCCGATTTCTCTTCATAACTAATTACCTCAACTAACCTAATAATTGATTTCAATGGGACTTGAGGACAAGCTCAAGTGCTCTCCTGAAGAAGGATGCTCTAGTTAATCAGGACTGAAATTGTCTGTGAAGTAAATAATACTTATGAAGAGTTTACTGAGTTATGAATAAATGCAAGAACAATTTGTTCATGTTCATTTTGTCACAAATTACTTTATTCATAAATTGTCCAGGCAGTTAAATAAACCTCTCTCAGATACCTGGTGTGGAAGAGAAATAACCCCACTTACATAGTCATTCAAAATAATTTCTGAGCTTTTGTTGGCATCCCCCAATGCAACAGTTACATGTTGCAGTCCAGCTTTTGGACAGTGAGACAAAGACATAGTTTTATTGCTTTCTTGCTTCTTTTTCTTCCTAAGTCTGTACTAGAAGTTATACACCTAAACCAGTCTCTGGAGTAGATTTTGCTTGCACCAGCTAAGTAAGTTGTTTCTGGACATAGTTTAGAGGTTCCTGATGGGAGCTTTCTCAGTACCTAGTCGCCCTCACTGGAAGGCAAGAGAAGTAAAAGGTATTGCTCAGTTCTGTGCCAGGTGACCTCAGCAGTAGGAAAAAGTTCTGGGCAGGTTTAACCTAGTAGCGTGGGTGCACCAGACTGCAGTGGGGTAGAGGAGTCCTTGTAAGGCTTCTTAGGGTAAAGGGGTTTAATTTTACCTGGTCATTAAGCAGAAGCTGCAAAGGAGCTTCTTTGAGTTAAATTGTGAATGTATGGAGGGATGCTGCAAACTGTGTGTTGAAAGAAGACTTTTTAAAAAGCAGTTGTACAGGAACACCCCACTGGGTGGTAATAATCCTAGCTGAAGGTCAAACTTAATTACCATTAGTGGTGTTGTATGCCATTAATACTTGTATTTCAAAATGAAATTACACGTATTACTGCGATTTGGTCCTTTGCAAAGGGTTTTAATTGTCTAGGAGATAACCCTAACACATTCCCTCAATATGAGTTAAAGCCATTTAATGTTTCAGATATCACATGTAAATGATCTTGCTGGTGCCATCACATGTGAACTTCACAGCCTATGATCGCATCCAGGCAGTAGCATACAGATAAATCACCTGAGACATACTGCAACTTATTCCACCCAAAGATACAGTGATAGCTCCATGAATCATCATCCACATGGCCGAAGTGCACATATTCTAGATAAACTTTACAGTCTTCGTAGTCTTTCAGGTCTGACAGTAGACGTACAATCCTTCTGGCCCTTGCATGCAGGTGGCCGATTTCACTGGCTTCTTGGAGATTAATTGAGTTCATATCATTGTCATTAAACATAAGGGAAGCACTGGAGTTGTTTGGAGCTGAAATGTTTTATAGAGCTTTCCTTGACGAAGAAAGATGTCATAAAAAAAGAAATTATCGCAGATTTTTATTTTCTTCAGTGTTAAAAAGTTGAGCTTGAAAAACAAAGACAATGATTGAAAAATAAATCTCAAAAACACCCAAGTTTACAAGTCAACTAGCCCAAGATTTTAAAATATTCTATGAAAAATGGAAATTTTGTCCAGTTCTGATAGAAAAAGACAAATTAATAAAATAACTACCAGGTAAATAATTTCAAGTCAGGGGTTACATCAGCTTGCAGACTTGCAGGTGACAGAGATGTGGTAGAGAAGGATAGCATTGCAAATGTAAGGAAAGGAAGATGACTGAATTGATGACAAATCTTGTTTTATTTTGTTGACGGGTCTGTGACCCTGTACTACAGAGACAATAAGGCTGTATACTCTGCTTGCCTTGAAGTGCAAAGAGAGGATGGGAGAGTTCAGGTAAATAAGAAGGCCCAGGTGAAGAAGAATTCTTTTTTTTCTCTCTGGCAGGCAGCTATGGATCTCTCTTGCAGTTTTTGGTTAACTTGAGGAATGGGATTGTTTAAGCCAGTATGACCTGTACATTCTTTGTCACCTGTAACAGACTAATTTTTTTATATAATTGAATGTCTGTCCTTGGTATTGAGTGTTCTGGTCCTGACGAGCACTGAAGCAAAGATTAGGCATGTAAGCAGTGACTTTACAGAAGTATAAATCTCAAGTTTGTCTGAGTCAAAAGCTCAGATAAATGTGGGACTAAACCTGTATAAATAATACATATCTATAGATCAATCACCAGACTTTTGGCCTGGATGAAACTATTCAATATAATGATATTGATATTTCCAGCAACTCTATAATTAGAGACTAAGTCGAGAGAAGTATCAGGCATTAACCTCCATGCTGTTTTAGGAGAAATTTGGTGTTTTGTTGACCTAGATATAGGGTACTGTGGGTATGAATACCTGTTATTAATAATAAAAGAGAATTTAAGTTAGAAGGAGGTAAGAACTGGTAAATGTAGAATGGCATTGTGGCTAAATAATTGCATTCTTAGATGAGTCTGGAGAAAATAATTATTCAGCTTTAATAGCAAAGAAATTAGCAATGGAGAGATAGAGTGTCTTGGTAAGTCAAATCAGAATTTTTTATATACGAGACAAAATTTAGAGCTATAGTACTAAAAAAAATAATGAAATGTCAAGAAGCATGATACAATATGAAAAAGTGTGACCAAAAAATTTACCTCAGAGGGAGCAGATCTTTCCTAGTTTGAACTGAATAGCAAGCATATCTATGACATACCATTGCAGCACACTGAAAAATATGTTAGTTGCCATCTGGAAAGTTGCAGTGATCGCACTTTTTAAAAATTTCCTTCTAACAAGAAGCAATTTTGCAATCTCAGCTGTGGCAGAAATTATCAAGATGAAACGCTTCTTTACCTTTACTTAAATGATACATTATGCAAATTGAAAACAGCAATTTAAGGAAACAATTACATAAAGGGAACAGCTTTTCTGATCCTCGAACAGGAAATGTTAAGGGATAAAAAAAGCAAACCCTAAATGCTGTTGGCTTCAAGCTATTACAGGAAAAAAGCTTGATACCTTTCTTCATTTCACGACTTCCTGGCTCAGCAATTGCCAATAAAGACAGTCCTTGTATAACTTCCCTGATGGAGGGCCTTTAAAAAGCTGAGAGCGATGAAGCAAAGTTGTACACCTGCTGAAAACTCAAAAGGTGAAGATAGTACTACTGAAAAGGTACCGGGGTAGTAAACAAGTTACTACTTCCAGGACAGAACTGAAAGCAGACCCTTACCCTGACCTAAATCTCTGTACCCCCTTCACATTTATCAGCTTTTATTGTATTCATGGCTCTTTGCTGGTACCGTCAAACAACCCAGTGCTTGTTGATCTCTGTCCATCAGTGAGCACTTTTTGCTAACAATTTATTTATGTCTGGCTTTAAAACTGGGAAGATGGTCGGTGTATCTATGGCTGGGGAAAAAAAAAGTGTTTTTCAGGTGATGACAATCCTGTGTCCCACTTTACTAATCCATCCCCATCATGTATTTGAGCAATTTTAATCATGTGTTTACATCATGTTTACTTCATATGTTCTTTTGATCATGTGTATGTAGAAGATTATGTTTTGGTCTATGTTTTGACTGGCAACTCAAACTCACAAGTTGACATTCATACAGCGAGGGAGACCTTTGGTGTTTGGAAAAACCTGCTAGCTGCTATTGCATTCCAGCACAGGGCTGCCTAGGGACTTTTTGGAGTCTTTGTCATTGCCTTTTCTTCTTAAAAAACTTGTCTCAGAAATGTTTTAATGCTGTTGGTCCTGCTGCGGTATGAGTCTGGGTAAAGCTGATCTCTTAAGGTCCATTCCGGAGGAAAAATAAGGTGAATTTCCTGTATTCGGGAAAAAAGTATATGTTTTTAAAATATTAATTTGGTTCATACTTTTGTGAATATAGCTCCTTATATTTCTTAATAAGTATAATATATTCTTTGAAATGTGTTTAATTGCTGCACAAACAGCATATGTTTTTAGTTAGGGTGTGTTGATTATTTTAGACTGTTACAGTGTTTGTAGTTTCCTTATTTAGGGTTAGGTGCTAAATCTTAACTGTTGCTGAAAGTAGAGTCTGCTAGATAGGTAGTAGTTTGCATGTAATCATCTGTTCTTCTGGCTTCCTTCTGTTTCCCAATATTATAATTCACTGTGTCCCTGGTTGGACGTAAATTTGTGTAGAAGGGTAGAGTGATAAGCACTGAAAACATGATAAAAGATCTGGTAATAGAAAACGTCCTTAGATCGAATTGATGTATGTCATTTCTCTTTAAACTTTGTGAGAACAAAAGTAGGTCTATAATTAAGATGTTCAATTTGCAGACTAAACTATGAGATACAATGAGTGAAGAAAACTGAGCTGACAGCAAATTGAACTAAGAAGCTCAGAAATTGATATGAAGATGATGCCTGGGATTTCCTTAAGAAAAGAAAGGAAAGATTGGGAAACTTGGGATTCAAAATATTGTAGAAAATATCTCCACATCTTTTTACGTGAAAAAAAGCTCTTGGAAAGGATTTTGGGAAGTATTTGGAGTGCCTTCAAGCAGTTGAGGAAAGGCTGTAGATTTAAGTAAAATGCCTTGGAGGTCAGAAAATGAGGAGGTAAAGAGAATTACAAGCAGTCAACCTGAGTTAGAAATTGAAAGGGAGTTAATACAAATAAAGGACTTTTTGCTTAGTAAATAAGGATGAGATAATGACATGTTACTTACTGTATTAAAACAGTATGAAGACAGAGAAATAATAAAGGGAAATAATAGAACAATAGTAACAGAGAGTTGTACTGAAATAATATACAAGTGTAGGAGTAAAGTCATGAGAACAAAATATCTACCTGTTAGCAAGGATCGAAATAGCAATCTGTTAATTAGAAGAACTTTAAGTTCTGAGAGTCAAAACTTTTTAGGAAGCTAATGGGTCAGAAAAAATAGCTTAGAACTCAGAATCTCTTTAAAAAAGAAAATAAGGATATTGAGCTCCATAAAATAGCTTTTCTAATTTCTGTGTCTCCAAGAGATTTTTTTTTAAAAGTCAACAAATGAAATAATGATATTTTGCTTTTTAAAAGTAGCTTAGAGGCTGTACCCAATTAATTGTCAGAGACATGCCTATTTAGAATTGAATGGACAGGTATCGTTGCTTGTGTGTTCACTGCCTCTGATTGAGAAAGGTGGGTAATTGCACTAGGATCACGTTGTACGTGAGCTAAAAGCTGTGCTGGGACATGAGCTGCATGTTGAAAAGGTGATGGGTTGCTGGAGAGCTTCCCTCTGGCATGTGCATTTCAAAGAAAGTGGTGTTCACAGTGTATCTGATCCAGAGTGAATTATGGGAATTGCAAAACTTGTTTGAAACAGGCTCTTTTCAAGACTTTGGTGAAGGAATGGCTAATCTCGGCATCCCTCCTGGGTGGAAGCTAGATGCTGAACTACACAGACTAAAGCAGATGTGCAGAAGAGTAGAAGGCAGCCAGTGAGGATTTTGAGTGGTGTCAAAGGGATTTGAGCTTCTCCAGGCTTTGCGGGTTGCTTAATTTTGGGGAAAAAACAGGTTGGCTAAATCGTGCTGTGGGTCTTGCCTACTTCTACTTTAGTACATCCAACCCTTAGCTCAGTTCAGTGATTTTCAACACATTAAGAGCTGTTAACCTGAGTTTGTAGTGTTCACTTAAAAACAATCCAACAACTTGTTTCATTGCAAGCTCTTTCAGCAGACTTCATTTCATTAGCAGGGCATCTCTGGTGAGAGATCTGATAGACCCTGGGGCTGGGAGTAAAATAATTAACACTGATGCGTGTCATGTAGCTGTAACTCCAGGGACCCCGCCTCGGTCATGTTTGGGTAAGGTACACGTGAAAAGGTGGATTTTAGCCCAAAGACCTTACAAGCTTTTCACTACTTATATGTTTTCATGTTGTTTAGTTTTTCTACGTTCTTCTGTGAGCTATGCCTCATCCTTAATTTTCCCTACTGTGCAGCAATTTTCCCCTCTGCAGTGCCAAGTCTCTCCTCTTTCAGTGCGTGTCTCTAGTGCTCTCATCAGTCTGTTCACTCTGTCTTCCCCTTCCCTGTGCCATGTCCCCCCCCATAGTCTAGTCAGATGTAAGCTGATCATAGAAATCTTTATGTTCCTTTGTTCGAAGCACCTCGGCACAGTTCTTCACTGCTTCATTCTGCCTGACAATTACGTTCATGGCTTTGTCATCCCAGTCAGTGGGAGTACAAGAACGAGCAACAGCCTGGCATCCTTTTTGAAGGCACTCGCTGGATAGCTTTTGCTGAGCGCTGTTCTGTCACGATGTTCAAAGCAAACATCTACTGCAATGCAGCTGTTTGAGCTCTGCCTGCACTTGGTACTATTTTTGTTTGCAGTTCAATACATTTTCTTAAACCTCTTTTTGTAAACTCGGATACATGCTGCAAGCTGATAGCTATTCAGGGAGAAGCTTAATCCCTAGGAGCTGCCTGCCTTGGCAATCGTGCATGTGCTTTTCCATGTGTCAACAGGCAGTTGTTCAAGTAGTGTTTGCTTCCTCCATTTGTATTAGCCTGGCCCAACACTTGAATAATCTTTTCATTTGCCTTCGCTTATGGAGACTGAATGAATGTCCAGAATGGTGAATTTGACAACTGTGGATCCGTGCAGTTCCCAGGTCAGATGATTTAGTTACTCAACCTTTTATGTTCTATTAGGATTATGTCAGAATAATATTTCCAAGGCCAGGATCATGCAATTGATATTACTTACATGAGCAGCCCCATATTCATTTAACCCATGTGCTGACACCCCGAAAACAGTCTTTTGTCTCTCTTCGTTAGCTCTTATCTCCTATTCCCCTGCCACAGTGCATTCCTACAGGAGTTTACCTCCACATCCTCAGGACAAAAGTTACTACTCTGCTGTTTTTTCCCAATCAAGATAATTTCAAATTAAAGCATCTTGCTGTATGCACACCCAGGGCCTCATCTGTAATCATACTTCAAATCTGCAGTTTATTCTGTAATTAACTTGTAGCTGTATAGCTCCTGCAGTGTACAAGCAGTTCAGTTCTTTATGTAAAATGGTCTGCTGATTTGTGAATGGTTTAAAATATTTTTCTTTGGCAATATTTTTTGTTTTATTGTTGTAATGCTGAGAAGTGGAAGATGCTTTACATGTCGTAGCCAAGTTACAAATGCTGGAAGATATGAGTTCTCCACCTCTTTCAAGGAATGAGACCTGTTACAATGGGTCTTTTCACATCATGTCTGGATTCCTTTTCTGAAGCGAAGTAGCTGTTAGAGAGCTTAAATACTTTGATAGTGTGATTATGAATACATGCTGCAGTCTGGCACAGAAAGATTACACATTTGATATCTGGACTTCTTCCATTCAGGTATCTAATAGAGATGGGCGCTATCATTTGAATCTTTGACAGAATCAGCACTAACATAAATATTACAGTTTAACCAAGTATTGTAATACACACCTTTTTTTGACTTTTGGGGGTTTTTAGGAGGCTGTGGTTCTCCCCTCCCTCCCTCCTACAGTAACATCTCATCTGTAGTTGATGAGAAATTGTGGGAGCTAAAACTTCACCTCAAGACGCAGTGCCAAAGGCCCTGGCCGTGCTTCATCCTTTCCCTCCACACTAAGTTGTATTTTCTTCTACTTATGACAGCTGTTTCCTCCACCCTTTGGGGTCAGCCATGCCCAGGGCACTCTGCTGCCTTCTGTGTTTTGCTGGGGAGAGTGTGGGAAGGTGCAGATCAGGAGAGGGGAAAATATGAGCAGCTCACAAATTGCGGTGGTCCTTTGATGTACAACAGAGGCAGAACATCCTGCTGGCTAGCATCAAGAAGCACAGGTGAAGGGAGGCAGCTCACAAGTTTGAAAGGCTTCCCCTGCAAGGAGACGTAGAGCTTAGAGTGGGAAGAGAGGTTTAGGGTTTTCATTTTAAGGTGTTTTTTTTTTTTTTTATTGAGAGGGAAAGGGGTGAATAAGAATAAAGAAGAATGTTTCTTTTGAAGGCTGTGCCTGTACTGGAGTGCCCTGTACTCCCACCTAAAGAAGGCCAAATGGTTTTCTTGTGTTGACTTGAACTTAGTGGAGTCGATCTGGTCCCTTGCTTTCGGTGAAAAAGGAGACAGCTGGGGATTTTTTAATTAAAGTATCTGTGGTCCTCACTGACCGGACTGGTAGGAGGCATTGACAACACATCTGTACTGCCATCCGCTTTCTTCCCTGGCTGTTCCCACAGGCCACGCAGGTGGCATTGTCCCACCGGTGGGAAGAAAGGTGGGGGAAGAAAGGTGGAGGTAGGACCTGGGCCTCAGGTAACCCAAGCCCTATCTCATGGAGATTGTCTCTGCCTGAGAACTTTGAATTAACACTACTGTGGCAGTAGCATGGCACCTCTCTCATGAACATGGCTATTTTGATAGCTTTGACTGTGTTTGCAGAGCTCTTGTGTCTTAAAGAGCACAAACATCTAGTTTGTCTCTTTGTTTTTCCCTTAGTATTCACAGTTTGCTCTGGGCACTTGCAGCGTTTAGGAAGAATATCAGTCTGATTTGTTGCCTGCAAGAGAGTCTAATTAAAACGAGAGAGCAGGATGGGAACTGATGACACACAGTGCAGCTGAGCTGCTCCCAAAGCTGAACATGGCAGCTGCAGTTTTCGTCATTTGCAAAGCCTCAGCCAACACGTTGGCCCACAGAGTTAAAATAAATGTCTAATTACGTTGTTTAATTACTTCGGTTCCAAATTCATGCTTGCAAAGTAGTGCAAAAGATAGGAGATAAACATAGAGAGCACCGTGATCATGGTAGTGGCCTGCCAACAAATCAGAGCTCACCATGATTTTTCTGAGCCTGGTTCCTCCCTTCCCCCTGCCCGGTGGTCAGGTTGCAGAGGAAGGTATGTGAGTGTGTGAGCTTGAACCAGTCTCCAGCCCTCTCCCCTCCCCTATCACTCTGCACTGACTCACACACAGCACTGTTTTTCAGCACGACGCTAATTAGCTGCTGAGCAGTGAGATACTGCAAACGCTAAGAGAAAAGACAGGAAGAGACTTCAAAGCTGTTTGCCATTTTCTTTTTTTTTTTTTTTTTTTAAATCATATTGTGAAAGTGCTCAAAGAAATATCTAATCACTGCTTCCCTGATCTAGCAATTTGTTGTGTGCAGGGAGACGTTGCTCCAGGTTATTCTGGGGTGAGGATGTTACGGCTTTCTTCTTTGCTTTCCCTAGAGTGGTTATTCCCAAGGAGAGGGAGCAAATGTGGATTGCCGTGTTAAGTCTGGTGGCTAAACGTGGACGGGGTGGCACTGGTGTGCCAGGTGGAGGAAAATCACTGCAGCAAGACTGAGCTCCCCACATCAGAGCAGCCTCTTGGGAGGTGAAATGTGTTAGGTCTAAGTCCAGTTTGGGACCTGTGAGGCAAGTGAAGATCTTTTCACCCACAGGTTAAGCAAATGCTCTTGATTAAAGCGATGAGGACAATTAAGTGTTTAAGACTCTCTGTAGTTTAGCCCATACCCTCAGAATTATTTGCCAGTAAAGAGTTTAATACGATCTAGATTAACGAGTCCAATCTGTTAGTACAAAGGTTGTATATCAGTTAAGCTGTTTGTGAATCAACTGTTCATCTAAATTATCTTTACCAAGAGCGCTGGAAATGAGGTGACTTTCCACACGGGAATGGTTCCCGCTGGTTGTGAGTATTTGCTTAAGGCGTGGCCCACTACAGCTGTAATGTGTTGTTCTTAATTTGCCATTCTTCAAATAGCTCAATAACAGATGAATGTTGAATACATTGTCAAAAAGTAGGGAAAAAAGTCTTTGAGAAGGACTTCTCAATTTCATCTAAGTCTACTTGTCTCTTCTTTTCTTGATGCTAAATGTCTTCCTGTCCCCAGTCAGGGAAATTCTGCACCACATGAATGAAGATTATTAAAATAGTCAGTGCCTCACTTACTGTTCAGGGAATACTTGGAACACAGTTTGCAGCCATCAAACTCATGATTAATGCACAAAGAAATTGTGACTGCAGGTGATGAACTTCATGAGCTCTCTTGAGAATATTGTTTTGTTCTCACTCAAACTGGATCTCATGGTTCTCGCATCTATACTGAAATCTTATCTGTTCCAAGGTAGAAGTAATAGGAGGGGAAAATAAAACCAAGAGCGCTGAGAAGCCAGGCCTATTCAGAATCCAAAGTTCTGGCCTTTTTTTAATGATGCACATTTTGCCCTGCAAAGGGATTTACTGTAATAACAGTCATTAATTATTGCAAAGAGAAACTGGCAGTAGAGGAAAAAGAAATGTCCCCAGAGTTTTGTGTCAGTTTGCTGCTGATCTCTCTTCAGCTAATGTAATATTGGTACTACAAATGATGACTGCATACCATAAAAGTCAACTGCAAAGCCAATTCATTTCTTAATACTTCTTTTGGAGCATGTGGTCAGCTGTACTCTCATTTTTCCAGTCAAGGCTTTCTGATTTTAACTCTCTGTTTCTTCCCCAAATGGTTGCTTTTTGTGATTGCTCTTACCTTTCTCTGAATAATACACTTAAAATCTCTCAAATCTCTGGAGCTGTTGATGCAACATTTTAAGATGTCACAAAGCTCTGCCACTTGGTAATTCATTTATGGGCCAGGCAAACAAGGGCTACGTGCAGCCTTGGGACATGCAGTGGTTGTTATTAGGGTCCACGTTGGAGTTTTTGCTTTTCTTGCTGCTAGCTACTGCATCTGTCTTCATTACATATTGCTCCTTTTTGTCGTAGGGCAGGATGAGAGGCTTCTCCATCAATGTTTCTAAACAAAATGAAAAAAATGTGTCATGATCTAGTTATTCTAGAGAGTCCTAAAAGGTTAATGTGGAAATAATCAGGAGACAAAACTGTAGGGAAAAAAAATAATCATTCCCTGCCAACAGAGACAAAGTGTTGCAATAATAAGGAATACTGAAAGTTTAAATTAACCCCTTGGCAATAAAAAAAATCTTTTGTATAGTGAGCTCCTCTATTTGACCTCTTCCTGAATACCAAGAGTAGCATCACTCAAAGGCTAAAACGTATTTTCTCTACACGTATAAGCATTTTTTCCAACTATTTAAACTTACAACATTACAGAAATATGTTCCGGAAAGCCTACATAGAAGAAAACATAGGGTTTTTTTTTTTATTGTTCTAGTCTGATCCTGTGGCTTTAATATGACATTTACATAGAAATCTTGGTGCTCATCTGAGAGTGGTAAGAAATTAAATGAGTGATTTTTATTTCTTTTAACTGGAGATAGAATAAATTAGAATTTGATAACGTGCACAAATTAGAGCAAAATGAAATTACGTTTTTTTGGTTGCCCTTGGGTTTCTAAAGTCCTTTTCCTTGTTTGTTTCATTTTTTTGCATGTGCACATGTGTGAGTAGGGTTTTATTCTCACAGATATTTCAGGATTTATTCAGGTGTATTTGTTTAAACTGTGCAATCCATAAATTTATAAACGATCACTAGCCTTTATCCAGACAATCAGCCACAGCTCCTTTTTATCTTGGACATTATTTATCCAAAGTAAATCTAAAATAGTATTTTATTTCTGCGTCCTTCTCTATTTATTTTCAACAAGAGGAGCTAAGATGATTCCTAGATTTTGTGGTGAGGGCAGAATCAGATATAGAAAGATAGTAAAATATACCGTGGTAGGTCCTGCTCATTAAAATCCCTGATCTGATCTCCAGTTCATAAGCTGTTGAAGGGGACCAATAAAAATTTTAACTGTGCCTTTCCAAATGTGAATTTCCACCTGGGCACGCAGAGGAAGGCCATTAGTGAATAAGCCCCATGCTGGTCCTCTGCTGGTGAGACTGCTTCCCATCTCTGTTGGTGAGAATGTACTTTCTTACTTTTGAAGGCTTGGACTCACCCCTGCCCACTGTAAATTAGAAGGACCAGAGGCAGCACGAGGCTACATAAATACTGCTAAAAAGACAGGGTGTTTACCCTCATCCCGCATAAATGCATGTTGCTTATCAGGTGCAATTAGTATGAGGCTACTAGACCTGAGATTTCATTCTGCCACAGGGCCCAGAAAGGTAGCTACTCTTCCCAATGACAGCCATCTGCTTTCACCCTCACATGCTTGTGCAAGGGAGGACTACAATTATGCTCACACAGTGCATATGTTGAAAAAATACTTCATCAAAACCCACGTCAGCACTAAGTTTGTAAGTGGAATGTTATTCTGGATTTTCAAACACCTTGTTAAGCCATGGCTATATTCTTGTTGTTGCAATTCTAGAGCAGTGCAACCTTGACAGCATGACAATGGAGCGTCCTGCAAGCATCAAAACTGCACCAGGTGACATTTTCAAGGCAAGTACAGAATTAAGGTAGCAAAAGGGACGACTCTCTGCATCGCAATCCATGGTTGAAAATGGTATGGATCGTTTTTTCCTTTTGGAAGAGGCTGCAGTAAAGTGGGAATGGAGAAATAAAGGAAAAACCAGGATGCAGTATATGCAGGCTTCTTATATGCCACCCTGTTAATGCTTGTTGCCCTTAATACAGCTTTTCTTCTGTGAAAATAAAATTGAAAAACCCTCTCCCACTTCTCAGTGAAAAATTTTGAAGACTGAAATGGAGACTGCTGAGCTTTTGCAAGGACTTGTTATCCAGAACATCTCTGAATGCCATTCAGGTGCCAAGCATCTTTCAACTTTGAGTGTGAATTTACACAGGTAAATCAAGCGCTCTGCAAATGAAACGCTCAACTAAAATGCAGGCAGGAGGCTGCCATTGGTAGATACATTATTTTTCCTTGAAATCAGTTGCCCTCTTCACAGAGAAATTGCCACAAATCTTCTTGATGCTTTATTTAACCATAGAAGTGGTTGGGCCAATCTCAATTTTAACTTTCAATTTAAGCTCACATGAGGATGGCTTCAGATATTCCTGGCTTAGGGTTCTAAAGTGAAGTAAAAATGTCTGGAAGCTCTGGCAGCTGCAAGATGTGCAGTCTGTCACTGTGAAGGCTGGGTAACTTCAAGGTTGGGATGCCGGTACCTGCTTCAGTCTAGATACAATAGGGATTTTCTTGCCTAGAAATTAGGCTTTGCAGCACCTACCTTGACCACAGAAACCAGGAAGAACTCTTCAAGACATCAACCTACTTGGCTAAAGAATAATCTGGGTATAGCAGCAAATTTTAGAAACGTGACTATCTTGATTTTGTAAGTATGTGGCTGAGTGAAATTCTAATTAATATTTTCAATTTATTTTTTTTCAGAATTAGATGCCCTTGGATATTTTTTCTTAGAAACGTTTTTCATTCTTCAAAACTCAGTAAAGCCATGACCAAGGTGTAACGTATACCTTTGAACAGTCTATTTAGCAAGTTTTAAGTTCAGAGCCTTAAATTATGGATGAACTGTCAGAAATTATACATAAACCCTCTGCTGAATGCCTGCTTTTATGAACTCCTCCTAGTTTATGTTTCTTCAAGATTATTTGTTATTTAAAACATAGCTTGTCTTGTTTTATTTAGATGCTTGAGTTGTATGTTACAGTAGCAATAACACACTCTAGGTAATTCATTTCCAGTTGAGCTTCACTCTGCTTGAGTGCTTAAAAAGCCATTTGGCTTTCTGTTTTGTACCTTTTAATGCCCCCCGCAGTCTGCAATAACCGTTCAAGAAATTCACTGCTTGTCACGGCCTATTGCTTTAATTTAAAAAGCTAAATTTGGAGACTCCACATGCTCTGCTTTCAGTTTTTCTGATGTAAAGCTGTCCTACCATGGGAAATTGGCAATGGAATTCACCATCCCTGAAAGAAACCCAGCATTAATATAGTGGGAGCAGAGAGGAAAAATACTTTGGCTGTGTCATACTTGGTGAAATGTAGTGTAGATATAAATTAGAAACCTGCCAAGGCTTCTAAAAAAACCTAGCTGTCTTAAAGCAATCTCTGCACCACTGAGACCCTGAGGTGGGATGTGAGGCTGTAGCACCGAGCAGAGATACTCACAAGAGTCAGGAGGCCCTGCAGGAACACCAGCAAAGCAGTGTGCCTGTGGCAACGTGGTTACTGCCTGCATTTCTTCCCATCTGGAATGTCTAGATTGTGATGCATAGTACTCCTGGCTCTTGGCGATAGCTTTTGGGGAGACATGTCCAATGGCTGTGCTGTAGACAGAGTGATACAAAAATATCCGAAGTCTCACCATAGCATTTTGCCTTCAGGACAGCCCCCAAATCCCTTTTTGTTTGACTAAATGAGCTTAATATGGTGCCTAAAGTTCTGAGGAAAATGACAGTCAACAAAGTGAGCATGGTAGGTCTCGTTTCTCCTGTCTAAGCCTTTACCTTATCTGGCATCAGAAAGGGATATACTTAAGTCAAGAGCTGGTCTGTACTACAGAAGAAAGCTGGTTGGTAAAAGAGGATATAAAAACCAAGGGTGGACATAATTGATACCTGAAGGGTAGTAAGCAAGTCAGCACGAGCTTCCTCCCAGAACCCCATCCCTGTGAAGTGGCTCTAGCTAGCACAGGTCAGTGAGGTGCTGAATCTAGATGATCACACCTGTGGCTTGACATGGTTTATCACTGCTTAGTCCTGGCAGATCAGCTTCCCATCCATTTGTTTGGCAATTTCCCTCACACCATCCTCCCAAATACCACACAGACATGAGTTTATGTACAAAACCCAAAATGTGGGGATTTTTAGGGTGCATCTAGTAGAAAGTATGCAGTTCCTTGCATAACATGATAGAAACCTATTCCAGGGAAAAGAGGTCGGTTTACATGTAAGGGTTTGGATGCACAGGTGGATGAGAGATGTCTAAGTTAAATACTTTCAGCAGATCTGTCCCATCCCAGGGGAACATCCTCCAGTGCCACAAATCGTTGGGTAAGATCTCGCCTCTGTTGGAGCTGTGCCATTGTGCAGGCACAAGTTAAAGGTTTATGGATGCCAGAGAAGAAAAAAGAGTATGGTTTGGCTTTTGGTATATCTACTTAGTGTTTTGTGACTAGAAGCAAGCTGACTTTCTCCAGACTTCAAGCTGGCTGAACACGAGCCAGCTCTAAGCCAAAGATGTGTAGCTCCAGATAGCACATTAGTGATCTGAAAGGCAGGATTTTTTAGGTTGGGCCTACTGCCACTCTAACGCAACTAAACAATATCCAACCCACCAACAGAGCAGGCAGGCACACTGCCTGAAGAATAAGGGCACCCAGCTTTGGGGTGTCTGGAGAAGGCCTTGGGTTCCAGTCAGCAACCTCCAACTTATTTCTGGATTTGTAGATGTTCTCCTTCATCTGTGTCACACAAATCCTACCTAGTTTGGATTGATCACAGCAGGATCAAAGCCACACTGTGACAATAAGCAATTTGAGCTTCCCTTTTTCCTATTCATGGTGAGACCACTACTGAGCTTTATGAGTATTTATAGCTTTATAACTTAGTTAATTATCTCTGGGTCACATCACATTCTGTACATTCTGCAAATCGATTTTTGTGCATTGTGTAACCCTAACTTTTTAAAATAAAGCTATTTCAGAATTATATTCAAAGGCCTTGTCTCTTCACTCAGAGGCAGCTCATACACTATATCACCTTTTTTCTCTCGTGATCAGTTCAGCACATAAAGCTGTCACATATTTAGCAGACGTTTTCATTGGCAGAGGTTTTTTTTTCTTTTTAGAATTACACATTTTTGTAAAACAGTGCAAATCTCAATATGTAAAAGATTAATATGTGCTTTCTTTTCAGCTGGTCTGAGTATTAACATTCCATAAATAGCCCAATTTTCCCTCTGACTTGATAAGTAGTCAAATACTTCCAGTAAGGACATTTTTACTTTATCATCCAGAATGTGAACAAATTTAAATTTAACTGGCAATTATTGGTGGTGAATGGAAGTTAAATATATGAGTGTTTTTCTAATTTAGTTTGGTTAATCTCATCTTCAGTGGTACTAAGTAATTGCTTGAGCAGCCATCAGGACAAAAGGCTCATGACAGACTCATAGGCCTATATATTACTGTGATGTACTAATTTATGCTGCGTCAGCATCATTCACAAAGAACCGAGAAGAGATTCCAGCCTCTGATCTCAGGAACTTTAAAATACTTTTTATTTGCATTAAGGAACTCTAAGAAATATATAAATGCAAATTCAACCTTACTGTGGAATTTCTGTATGTTCAGCAGCTGAAATGTCACCATGTGACATCTTAAAAATCATATGTAATTCCAGAAATACACATTCCCCGTGAGGCTATTTCTCATTTACATTGTATAGACTGAATGCTTAGGATATATGCAACCACTGAAACCATCTTTGGATCTTCAGTTCATTTGTTGATGCTTCTTTGTTATTCTGATGCTTCCCTAACGTTGCAAGTTCCGGGATTCAGGGGACCTGTTTCTGCAATTCCAAGACAGGTACTTATAGAGTCAAACCTTAAAGTTCAAAAAGTGACAATAGATAAAAGTGGAGTCCCTACCAGGTATTCTAGGCATGCCACAGATAATTACATATAAAAGCAAGATTAATAAATATTTGTACCAGTGGAACCCATCCTAGAATGGGACTATGTTGTGCCAGGCTGTGCAAACACAAAGCTTTGTTCGCTATAGCTGTACTATCTGGATAAAGAGATTCTGTTTGGGTGGTCCAGCTGATATAATAACTTTTCAGAGATTTAATAAATGAATTAGAACAAATGGTTGGTTCTCCTAGTTTTATTAGATTCTTAAATGCATTTAGGTGTAAGAAGAGATTAGTAGCACCACTCTATGAGACAGCGGTCACACTTCATCTTCGGAACGATCATCTGATTTTGGTCACCTACTTTGAGGAAAGCTGAATTTGAAGAGTAGCTGCTGCAGACTAAGAGTACTACCATAGCTGGGGAACTAGGAGACTTCTTTATGACAGAAGTTCTGCTCATGTGGCCCCACCAGATTAAAGCTGACAGAAAACAGCTATCTGATAATTTAATTAGTATCTATGTATTGGAGCTTAAATACCAAGTGAAGAAGTTAAGTGATGATTCTTTTCAGTCAATTTATCCCAGCTTTCATAGCTTTATATCCTTTTTTTTTCATAATTCCAATTCAGTGACTTTCCCTAATGTCACTGTATGTGGAAGACAAAAGGTATAGGGTGGCTTTCTTTAAACTTGTCTGAATTCAACAAAAGCAGACAAATAGTCAGTAAATAATAGTATTATTTATTTACTTATTCCTTGAAATAGATAAAGCTAGTTTCTTTCTCCATTGCGTATGAAAAATGTCAAATGGATTCCAAACACTATTACATTACAGTTTGAATGTTGTGGGGGCACTAATTTACACCCGCATTGAGCAGATGTAAATGGTACAGAAAACCTCTGGAAAGCTAAGTGCCCATACTTTTCTTTTTGCAGAGAAACAATACCCTAATCTCCTTTTAATTATTTTACACCTAGGGAAAGTATCACTCCTCTAAACATCAAACTATGAATAAAAATCTACTATTTTCTATACTTGATAAATATGTTTTTCAGATCGAAATAATAAGACTGTCAGGAAATTTGTTATTTATTGCTCCTATGACTCCAAGCTAGTTAAAGTTAGTCAAAGAAGCTTTAATGGGCAGTCTTAGGATTCCTTCTGAAACTATATTTTCTAATATATACTTCCCTCAAATCTCTTTTCATACTACTTGACAGAGGTATATAATTAAAATTCATGTGTTTAATTTAGTTAAAATATGCAGTCATGTTATATTGCTGAGAAGGATACAGGACAAATTGTGATAGATGCCGATCTACATTCCTAGCTAGATGTGTTTCTTTGCTAAGTTTTGCTGATGCACCTCTGTTCTGATTGCTTGGCTTTCTTCCTGAGATAATACCATTCATGTCTTCCTGAGAATCTGGATGAAATGAACCATGGTTTTGTCAAGAGGATTAAGATGAAATCTAGTGAGTCATCCACATTAAAAATAGCAATGTAGAGTACCCCTGCTCTGGCAGCCACCTAAACCAGGAGAGCTCCAAAACTCATGCAACATTTGTAACCAGGTCACAAAAGTGTCCTTAGTTTGCTTTTATAGGGGAATTCAGAGACTTCCTTGTTCAAACAAAGGCTACCCCACTGATCTGAGCTTCTCTGTGGTCTACATGTGAGGTAGACCAGAGTTTAACCTCTGCCAGTCTCTGGAGGTGACTACAATCTTAGTTTAAACCCTTATACAGAGGAGACAATGATTTTTTTACCTACAGGAATTTCTTGTCTAGAACCTCCAAATTTTAAGCAAGATGCACAATTAGAAGGTGATGGAATTTCTGTCTCAGATATGCTACTTCTTAAGGCAGTGAAGGTCACCTCTAAATCCTTTAGCCAAGTCTCCTGAGATGGCTAGGTGCAGATGTTATTTGTCTTAACATAAGTCACCAGAAAATTCACTTTCAACATTGTGTTTGAATAGCCAGATAGGGTATATATAGGTATGAGTCTAAGCAGACACTCCAGCTATGGTCCAATGTAAAAATGATCTAGGAAGAGAATATCTGTGGTCACTTGGACGGACGTTCTGGCAGTGAGTGAGCAATTTCCTTACAGCAGGAGCTATGTTTCCAAAGACTGCTAATGGTAAAGGAAAACAACTTATTTAATTACTATTTAAGTGTAAGGATTCTTTAAACTCATTAATTAAATTTAAAAGACAGTTTGGAGAGTTGATAGACCTCTGTGTAAAAGGTACGCTTGTTTGCACTTATTTGAAACAGGACTTTAATTGATATTTAACCCTGATGAAAGTAAAAGGATATTTTACAGAAAGGACCAGTGAAGGAAAAAGTAAGCTTTGAAGATGCTGTAAAAATTCTCTGCTATAATAAATAAAGTCATTTAGAAAAACACTGCATATGTATGCAGCCAACTACATATTCACAAGCTGAGGCTGAACTAAGAACATTGTGTGAGGGTGCTGAGTCAATAAAGGAATGACAGCAGCTAATTTCAAGTCCAGCCAAGCATGAAAGAGCTTCATGCTTTGTTTTGTTTGTCATCTTTTCCTCTTTTCAGAGCTGTTGAAAAGGTAGAGTTATGAAGCCATCTCTATTATATTAGCAGCTCTTACTACCCCTGCCTCAGTTTTATAATATTGTGCATAGCCTCTTGCTATATTCAAGAGTGCCAAAAATAAAGGGCACAAGGGGATCAAGTGCACCCTCAGTAAATTTATAAAAGAAGACACCAAGTTGGGTGGGAGTGTTGATCTACTTGAAGGTAGGAATGCTCTACACAGGGATCTGGAAAGGCTGGCTGGATGGGCCAAGGCCAATGGGATGAGGTTCATCAACGAGGTCAAGTGCTAAGTCCTGCACTTGGGTCACAACAACCCCATGGAGCCCTGCAGGGCTGGGGAAGAGTGGCTGGAAAGTGAACGTCCCCCTGTATTTTGTACTGGTGAGGCAGCACCACGAATACTGTGTTTGTTTGGTTTTGGGCCCCTCACTGCAAGAAAGACGTTGAGGTGCTGAAGCGGGTCCAGAGAAGGGCAACAAAGCTGGTGAGGGGTCTGGAGCACAAGTCTTATGAGAAGCAGCTGAGGGAGCTGGGGTTGTTCAGCCTGGAGAAAGGGAGGCTGAGGGGAGACCTTCTCGCTCTCTACAACTCAAGTCGCACCAGGGGAGGTTTAGATTGGGTATTAGGAAAAGTTTCTTCACAGAAAGGGTTGTCAAGCTGCACAGGGAGGTGATTGAGTCACCGTCCCTGGAGGTATGTGTAGATATGGCACTTAGGGATATTGTTTAGTGGTGGACTTGGTAGTTTCGAGTTTACAATTGAAATTGATGATCTTAAGGGTCTTTTATTATTCTATGCTTCTATGTTTCAGATACTGTGGCTCGTACTTCTCTTTCTTAATGGATGTATCATCCTGGAGGAAGTCAGTTTATTAAAATGGTCTCAGTTTTTAGTTTCCCTCCCTGTTTTAAATCCCTAGTGAGTAAATGATAAATTGAGTTTCTGTGCTGAGACCCACTTGTGCTGCGCTTGCTTTGACACATTGCAGCCATCTTAGTGGGTGCTGGCTGGGCTTGCTTACCTCCAAGCTCCTGATACCTGACTCTTCCCTGTTTGCAAGGCAAGTGAAGATACCCACATAGGGTATGTTCTAGCCAAATCAACTTTCACTCTCCTTTATTGTTACTAGTGTTTTATTACTTACATATTTTAGCTTGTTTGTTATTTCAATTTGAATACAAGTGTTTCATTTCAAGAAGTTGCTCCCTGTTGACTTGCTAAGATAATTGTCTCCTCTTTTTTTTAGTATTGCTAAGATTATAGATTTTCAAATAGATTAGGTTTATCAGTGCCATATGATTTCCTGATAAAGTGTCCTACCCTGAGGCAGAATCCTCCTTCCTCCTGGCCACTGGGTAGGGGAATAAGGTGAGAAGAATCACCTGGTGATTCTATGGGGACAGCCATAACTAGGCAAAAGAATATTCCTGTTGATTTCTGCTGTATGGAATGTTTTAAGGTAGTAGTCTTTCCCATTTTCCTCCACAAGAAGTTTGCTGATGAAGAAGTGTATGAGGAGAAAGGTGACCTGCGACGATTCCCCACTGCTTTGTACATCACTAATGTTCAGGATGAGAATTTGCAGAAGTGGAAGGCACCTGATTTTTCAAAAGTTACTGGTCTTATTATGAGATAATTGTGATGCTACTGGCCTTTGTTAACCACCCTGCTGTGGAAGTCACCATCCCTGTGGGTAGGAGAAGCACAGAGGATGAGGTCAACCCGTCCCTAGGCAGCTCAGACCTCTGACCTGCTGGCAGAGGAATGGGAACACTGGTGTCTGAAATGGATGACCTTAGCTGTGGTGATTAGCTGTGCTAACAGTCCTTTCATCAGGGCAGGAAAGAAATAAAAGGGTCTGCATGAGTCTGTGGTTTGTGTTAGTCTGCCAGCCTTGCAGTGGGGCCATTGGAGGTGCAAGCAGTTTCTGCTGGTCCCAGCAGCCTGCCGTGTGATGCAGTTGCCTGTTTGCCTGTAGCCCCTGTGATTAAATAGCATCCTTTGATTTTGTAGCGTCTAATGTTCATGGTGATAACAAGAGGTACAAGACAATTGAGAATTAAATTAAATTATCTGCAAACCCAATGACCCACTTTCTATTTTAAATAGAGCAGAAGTGTTTAATATATACCATTTGTTCATTTGCCTCACAGAAGGATGTGTTGGGAAGATATGGTTATGCTGTGTATAATATTTTAACAAGGAAAAGCTAATATGATATGACAAATTGTATGTAGATGAAATAATTGATCTTCTGGAGATTATTTCAATTGTTGCTTTTTGTCTTTCATATGCAAATAGACAACTGCTGGTCTTATAAACTATTTTACAGCTCAGAGGGGAACTTATTAGCTGCCTTGTTAGTTGCGTTCAGCAAAGTGTCATTTTCCCAGTGCGGGAAATTTGTATAAGCAGGGTCTAGCAAAGATAAGTCTGTTATCGGAGTTTAGGCTTCATATTCTTACATAATTGAAATTCAGAGAAACAGGTATAATAGCGGGTACAATTCAGATCTTGCTGTAGAAACAAATGTATTTCTAATCCATTACGTAGAGAAAGCCTAACCCTAGGATAGGATGATGCCACCTACTTTATCAACATGTTCACTATCCGTGTCAATTTGTATGGAACATAATTACTATTGTTTTAAGTAATTGCAGCTATCAGTGAGGGCCTTTGAACAAGGGAAAGCACATTCAAAGACAATAACCTTTTCAGGAATTAATGGTGCTATAATTTTCTTAAAATATCTTTTCCTTTTGTGATTATGCAACTGTCTATCACTCTTTGGCTAATATGCATGTATCACACTCTGGTCTGAAAAACTCTTTTCTCCTATTTTCTTGATTTGCTAAAAAATAAAAGATCTTAGCTAACAAAGGAAAATGATCTTTTAAGAGAATATTTCTATGAAGGGCAAAGTGTCATATTAGTTGTCTTCTCTTTCACAGTATCTCTTTCTCATCAGCTACTTACATCCCTTTTACTGTTAAGTAGAGCATTTACAAATGAAAATAAAATGGGAAAAATACCAAAAGGCTTAGCAGTAGCGTCTCCTCAACTCAGTTTCTATCAGCATTTATCGTATCCTTTGCTGTATGTATCTTAATTGTCAGTCCAAGGGGGACCATTCAGCACTTAGACTCAGGCCTCCAAATTGAACTGCCTAGCCTTAAGTTTACCCTCAACAATGTTAACATGTGTATATATTAGTTATGCATGATACTGAGAAGGTTTGGTGTTGTGTTTTGTTTTGTTTTGTGTGTTTTTTGGTTTTTTTCTTTTAACAAAGGTAAAACAAGAGAAGATATTTCATCTGGTTCTTGTCCTGAAACTCTATTCTGTGATACTGTTCCCAAAGGATTTAAAAACCCCTGAAGACTGCAGTGAATTTCTGCAATGACAGTTCCGTCATATTTGTGTCAGGTTTTATGGTGGCATTTCTTATGTCCGAGAACTAGCACGCTAAATTTAAATTTATTCTTCTGACAAAAAAGGATTTGTTGAGACAAGTCAGAAACCTTTGCTAAACTTATAATACTTTCCCTGTCTCAAATATAAAATAATAATACTATTTTATTTTTGTTTGCTTTTTAGAATTTCAAGAAAATGTTGCTCATTGTTGAAACCAATGAAACCCAATTTTTGTGTCTTATATTTGGATTCTTTGATGCAGATTGATTGAAATAACAACACAAACTTTACCTTGGCATTTGCACATATTTTAGTCTCTTTCACCTATATTTATTTACGAAACCTAGTATCTTCATGAAACCAATAAAATACTAAGGTATGATTAAGAATATAAAGGTATTTAGAGTATGTTTAAGATGTTAAAGACAAGATATGTCTTAACATCCTTATGATATTTATGACAGCATGTTCAACTCCATCAAATCTGTCTGATAAACTGACAAACATGTAGATATTCACACACAGACTTGAATCCTTGGTGAATTTAAACCTCGTTTCCCTGAGGCAAAGACCAAGTATGGGTAATTTCAGCTTGTCAGCTAAATTGCATAAAATCTATGATGAAGCTTAATATAGCCCTTTTACTTCAACATTACGCCTGGCTATAAGTTCATCTGAAAACGTTGAAAGCCTTAGTTTACAGAAGCAATAGAAGTGCATGGTGTTTAGGGGCATTAAATGGTGTTTGTCTTTATTGGTTACTTTTTAGCTTGGGCTTACGCTCAGTAAAATATTCTGTCAAATCTGACTAATGCTCTGACATTTGTCATTTGTAGTGCAGAAGGATAGAAACTGAAAAGATACTGCATTTACCTACTGATATTAAATGGTCAGAAGCTGATTATTCTCATATACTTACATTCTTCAGGTGACTCTACCCATGAGTATTTGATAACAGACTCCTCCACCTCTTGGAGGAGTGCCCTATTCGTTAGAGAGGTAAAATGTACTGTGAAACTTGATAGCCTGAAATTTCCCTTGTTGATCCTCGTGTAACAGAGCACTTGCTCAGGGTGCTGAGGTAGAATCACACAATCATAGAATGGCCTGGCTTGGAAGGGACCTTTCAGATCATTCAGTCCAACTGTCAACCTAACATTGACAAAAACTGTCACTAAACCATATCTCTAAGCACTATGTCTACCTGTCTTTTAAATACCTCCAGGGATAGTGACCCAACACTTCCCTGGGCAGCATGTTCCAATGCTTAACAACCCTCTCAGTGTAAAAATTTTTCCTAATATCCAATCTAAACCTTCCCTGGTGAAGCTTGAGGCCATTTCCTCTTGTCCTATCACCTGTGACTTGGGAGAAAAGACTGATACCCACCTCTCTACAACCCCCTTTCAGGTAGTTGTAGATAGAGAGAAGATCTCCCCTCAGCCTCCTTTTCTCTAGTTGTGCCTACCAGCCCAGCAGGTGAGATTTTGACAGGATGAGACTTTGGTTTCAGAAACCCAGCTGTTCCTTAAATAGGGCATTTGGCACCTATGTTCATGCCCCTGAATCTTGTCCTTTTTACCCAAAGAAAAGAGCTAGATAGATCTGTGAAAGGAGGTGCCAAAGGCAGCTGGCAGATATTTTGAGAAGTGCAGCATCGTAACTGTTGGATGTGAGCCCTTCAATCCATCCCTGGATTTGGGTCACAATTCATCTGCTACTGTAAGGCATAATTTCAGAGGGGGAGAAAAGCTACCATGTGTGCATATAGAGCCTGTAGGTGCCTTTAATCTTAGGAACTACTAGGTTTCAGGGTTTTGGGGCCTTGTAGCAAGCTGTTCATTAAACAGTTGCAAATTTCAGTTCTTTTTTTTTTTTTCCCCTATCTCTGATATTTAATTCAATGACAGGTAGCAACAGAAATGTAAGGTATGTACCTTCTTGGCAGCCTTTTTGGGTTTCTGGTAGCTGTAGTGAGGTGGGAAGTGTTATCCATTGCCATGGCATGGCAGATTTCTGCCCATTATTAAACTCAGCACTTCTGTGAAAATCCTATTTCTTTTCCCTAAGGGCTTGGCATTAGCTAGTCAAAGGAGGGTTAACATTGCTATATTTCTGCCTTTCCTTGGGGAAGAAATACTGTCTGGTGTGGGTGAAGAGGTGAACATGCAAAATACTGATGTCTTGGACAGAGAACAAAGTGATTAGTTCCTCATTAAAGGGACAGAGAGAGATACCGTAACTATAGTAACCACTGCATATATGAACCTCTACCCACCTCAGTGTAACCCACTTGGTTACAACAAAGATTTCAAGCCATTGTTACTTGTTTATACAGCTCTTCCTCTAACTGAAGAGTAACATCATAAATACTTGTCAAATAGGCATATATACATATATTTATGTGTTTGTATATTCACACACATACACAGACACAGAGAAACTGAGTTTCCTTATGATTAGCTAGACAGATGGGTAAATCCACCCATATAAATACCCATCAGTTATATTTTTAATATTTTTTTCTTGATGACTAATGGAAAAGAAATGCCATAATGACTCAGGAACCATGTTAACATTTAAGAATACTTGTATCTGTGCATGTATTTCCATTCTCTGAAGCATTATATGTTTCATTTCAGCTGCTTCTTTCTAATAGAATACCATTAACATTTAAAATTTGAGTAAATGGAGTATGTCTCAGAAATCCTGTCGCCTGTATCCAGAGCCAGTTTCCGATCTCTCTGAGGTCAGCAATGCTATTAACCTGTTCCACTGCACTCACTTCACACCCGGCTAAACGCATTAATGCACGATACTACTCACCTACTTGGGATGAAATGACTAACATTTAACCTACTGATATGATCAAGCATAAATCTGAAAGACAAATCGCTGGCAAACGTTCTCCCTTCTGACAAGGTCATATTGAGTCTTACAATATTCACCGTCCTCAACCTGGCCAAAATCTCCTGGTCTGCACTGAAATCAAAGGGTAAATGAGTTAAGCCTAATGCCTTAGCAGCTATTTCCAAGTCCTATATTTTATGGCCTTTTAGCTAGAAATCCCGAGACGACCTAGTCAGCAGAACTGAACATCTTTGGTTCAAAACACTTATTGCCAAATAGCAAGTCCTTGCATTCATTGGTGGTAATGAAACCACTTAGCTGCAATATTTCCATTGGCACTAAGGAGATCAAATTTCAGTCAAAGTCCACCAAGAGAGATCCTTTCGCTCATGTCAGTGAGGTGGTATTAGAGCACCTGAAATGTCAGAGAGGATCAATTATGTTTCTACATAATTTCTTTTACAACAGAGCAGTGAAAGCCCACCTGCCTAGTCTTAAAAATCATGTCCATGCTTCCACTCATCAAAATGTGTAGGTTTTATGGGTCATTGGAGCTACTTTGACAGCTTTTTTTTGACTTTTAGACTGATTCAGGGTAAAGTGTAGCTTGGGGTGTTTTTTTTGTGTTCAAACAAGCTCCTGCACTTTTTCTGCCTGCCTTTAACTCTCAGAGTGAAAATGTATCCTTGACCCTCATTAGTTTGAATGCCATGGCAAAATTTCATTGAAAGATGAGCTCCACTGAAATTTCTTCTGATTGCAGTAAGGAGTAGGATTCTTCTTTCCTAAAGAAAAATGAGGCTCTTCAGGATCAGGACCTTCCTGACATGGTTCCTGGGCATGGGCTGGTGCTTGCCCTTTGCAGGTCTAGGGCCATGCAGGAGGTTATCCTGGGCCTCACAGCGGATACTGGCCACACCGGCTCCCAGGACTTCCAGTAAGCTTCTCTTGCTTGTCTCCCAATCTGAGAGCACATGGAGGCTGCAATTTCTGAGATATCCAGAAAGAACAGCATATACAGTTATTTGCGCACCATAATTGATAACAGATTCGGTTAACGCAGAACCTGCACGCATGAAACCTGCCTCAGGTTCCTCATTGCGGCTTCATATGGGGCTCTCTAAGGCTTGAGTCAAGATGCCCTTGGTTTTCCAGAGTCTCCTCTTGAGGCCTTTCAGGCTATTCCTCCTGTGTCCCCAACTTCTTCACCAGAGATGGCTCTTGCCAAGGTGTACAACAACTCTGAACATGGGGGTTCTGAGAGGTGACAAGTGAGGACCCTCATAATGTCCATCTTTGAAAAACATTTAACAAAACCTGCGAAAAAATGTATGGGGCCTGCAATGAATTCTCACCAGGGTATATCAGAAATAACCAAAGAAGCCCTCAAAAGACATATTGCTTTGGCTTTCACCGCCAGCGATACAGAAAACAGGAATTTGTGACACACAGTTTTAATTTGCTGCTCAGAATAATGTTGATTTGTAACCTGTCAAAATTATAAAAACACCTCATGTTTCTATTATATCTGCAGCACAGGATGTCACATAAGCCTCTGGGGAGAGCTTTGTTTCTCTGTCACATTTATATAGATGTGGTGGTATTTTCAAGTGTCACATGAAGTACTAACAGATATACTTGTTTCCTCTTTTGCCTTTGAAATGGAACAAAACTTTCTGCCGTGTTTCAGAACACACAATAGACATGCCTTATTCTCTGCAACACTTTTCATGGAGAACTTCACTATATTTTCTTTTTTATACTACATGAATTTACTGATTCACTTCTTCCCTTTTTAGACCAGTCAATGGAAAAATGAACACCTTGTACTCCAGCTGAGATCATGCATAGTGACATGCCTTAGTGTTGAAGAGTGAATTTCCTTTTCTGTACAATAGTCTGGCAGAGCTTTAAGTTTTCCATATCCCACCTGACACCAAAACCTGTGCAACTTCAGTCTCTCGAAACTAGGAATGGGAGCAGTGTTCATTGTGATTATGTGCATGTGCAAAATGAATGCTTGGAGCAATGTTATTATGGAGTCAGCTGGTCAAGTCTGGCACTTTTATAGTTACATCTCTAGGGCTGAATCATACCACCTTTTTTCCATTAAAAAAGCGTTTGCTGAATTTCAAACCTAGTTTTGCTGCCTATATCCCACAACTTAATTAAAGATTGTAGCATAACTTGCTATTTCCATCATCAAGTAGTGTTCAGAAATAAAGTCCTTTAAGTTTTGTTTCCCAGTCTCATTTTGTGTGAACTGCTTTTTTATTATTTTCTTCTTTTTTTCTTTTTTTTTTTTTTCCTAGCCACAGTCCCTAGAGACATGCTTGCACTGTGAACTCTTTGTTCGTTGCCAGACAAAGAGCATAGGGTGTGCATATTGGGACAGGTAGGAGCTGTGAGCTTTGCCCGTGGGCTTGGCAAAGTCATATTCTCAAGCTGAAAACACTCAGTATAAACTTAACTCCAAGATTTACACAGTGACAAACTGAAGTGGTATGATTCACACCGCTATGTACACACGTGGATGTTTGCACCTTGAGACCTGTAAACACCTAGCCTGAGTAGTATTCAGAAAATGGATGGATGGATGGACGGCACCTGAACACTGTTGGGAAGTAGGATTTTTGACATTGCTGCTCTAAAAACCAAGTGCAAATGCTAGAGATTCTGCCTTTGGCCTCTCCTAAGGAAAAGTTTGGAAAGGCATTCAAAATTTTATAATTTAAGAGTATTTTAAACCATCTACATAGTGTAACTATACTTCTGAGAGGTGCACATCTCTGAATAATCTAAAGTATGGACCATTGACTGCCTTTTTTGTAGAGGATTAATAATGTGTAGCGACAGTTTCACCTTTTGGACAGTGTACTGTATTTGGTTCAGGTTAATAACGACTAAAATAATTAGTCTTAGTACTCTAGGTGAAACAACTGGTTGTCTCAATCTCCAAAGGACATGTGGCACAATAACAGAGAAAATAGGAAACTAACATTTTTTACAGCAGTATCTTAAATCTTTATCTGGCCTTCCCTAGCTTAAATGCCTCATACAGCAGGCTGTATAAATAAGAAGACTTGTATTGGTTTCCCTGGAGCCAAGCACAATTCAGACTCTAGTCCTTCATTTCTTGCCACCTCCAAACTCTTCTTTCAATACTCTTTCAACAAGCAATCAGTCAACCCTTACTCTTAAATAACTATCACATTTGGATGGGAACAAGAACCTAATGGAGTCTAGAGTTTAAAATACTATTCAGGAGTCTCATTTTTTTATACTGCAGATACACAACTTGTTGAGGTGAATCTTAGCAGTAACTGTGTTCCAGAGTTATAACATTCCTCTAGGCCTGTTCTCAAGCACACTTAATGCTAGTTTGGGACTTTTGCTGACTATTCCTCAAATCAGGACATCTTGTCTTTGCTTTACTTTCCTTAAGCTTGACTGTGGTCAGAGAACTTGAACAGCTACAGCATGCTCCAGTTTTGGGCAGAATCCTGGAAACTATTTTGAGCCTCGGCTGTTATTTGTAGTCCCTTTTCCCCGCTGGGGTGCTGCTCTGTTTGCCATCGCTGCATTCCCTAACTGCAAGTGACCCCCCCCGACCTTCTCCGCTGCTTTGCCAAGTGGGAGGTAGCACCCCTTGACGACCCAGAAGCCCAAACTCTGAGCTGTGCATTTTGACAACGCTTTTAGCGTCAACTCTTTCCTCTCCCTTCTCCAAAGGTGGTGTAACTTTTCTGCCCGCTGAACATTTTCCATGGGACTTGACAGAAGGGTGGAGATCTCAACGATACAAAATGCCTTCTAGTTTTGTAGGCGGCTGGTGAGAAGGGAGTGCTCTCTTCAACAGAAAGTCTGTAGCTTCTGAGCTCTGGACTTTGACCGTCTGTTTGGCAGATCACACAGTACAACATGGGAGAGTTCAGAAATCACATAAGCACAGGCTGCTTCTTTCTCTGTATACAAGAAACCAGATTTCATGAATTTTCCTGCTCAGGAATGATTTGTTCTCCACTTGCAGCTTTTGTTATTAGGTGTCATTATTTCAAACCAAAACCAAAGCCTATGCTTAAACTAGTAACTTTTTGGCCAGGTGTTACTCGGAGTGAATTTTCTGATACCTTTTTTCCTGAAGTCGTGGAAACGTTCAGCTCAGATTGGCATAACAGTGAACAAGTATTAGCAGCAATGAAGGCAGAGTTGGGGAAAGCCGTGGGAAACATGGATTTCACAGCATGAAGTCAGAATATGCTAGGGGAATAAAAAGCATTCGCATCTGAAAATGTGAATATATGGGCTATAATGGTATAACATAAAATTTAAATGGAAATTTTGTTGATCAAGAACAGACATGTGCCTATTCCAGAGGACAAAAGAAAATAAAGAAGTTTCATATGAGGCACTGTAAAGGTGGAGGAGATTTATTAAAGAGCAGTTTTAGAGAAAGCTGCTCTTGGATTTCAGTAGTGTAACTACTGAGGCTACAACAATGATGGAATACTTCATAATATAAGGGAAGATTCACAAGTGCACAGTTTCTAACTGGTAGCAGTAAATCCTGTACTACCCAAAGTAGAAGCATATGGACTATTTACCTGCATATTTTTTTTTAATTATTTATTTTTATAAATATGAAAAATTTAATATGTATTTATATATGCATATAATATACATTTTTGGCTAAGCCACTAAAGTGCACAGGTGAAACAGGTACACAAGCTAAGGAAAAAAAGGTGAGTTTAAAACAAAGACGGGAGGAATGCCAAAAGAGGAAGCAGGATCTGCCACTTCATTCTTTCCCCCAGCCCGTTTGGACCACGCTGTGCAGGGTCCCCATATGGGGGGCTCCATGCTGGGACTGTACTCAAAAAACCCAGTTGAACGTTTGTGTGCTGTGAAGGTTAACTGTCCATATTCATCACAGGGTGTGACTGGAAATTAAATGAGTAAATAGACACATAATGTTCTTAAGCAGCAAGGGAAGGAACCATCATCCCCCAAGTGTATGAAGATCTTGTCATTTTGGTTCTACTTTAATGCTTTTTTTTTGTCTGGAACCTTACTTGGCCACAGGCACATGTTTCTGTGATACTTTTTTTATTAGAAGATTTGCCTCATTTCACACATTAAAAAATTGGAAAATAATTTTGGGCCACATGTCCTTCTCTAGCTTTACTTACAGTTTATTTTTAGAGGTTTTTTGGTATGATGTGATCTAAAGCATACACTGTTTTACCCCATGATATAGAATGTTTAATTAGTTCTGTAACTATCTAAGGAGACTTGAAGAAACAAGGAAAGGCTTTCAAAAGTCTTCTCTTTTCCTTTACAGAATGAAAATGAAAAAAGATTTGTAGAAAGCATCCAAATGATCACGTATCTAAAAAGCATATCTTATGGAGGTTCAGATATGCTAAAACATGAGGAAACAGAGGAATTAATAAAATAAAGCTGAGGAATTATTAAAATATGAAGTCCCAGGGTAAACTATGAAAAGAATAAGTGAGCAACTGGAAGATAACAAGAGAAAAATGTTGAAGTATGAAAGGCTGTATTCCCTTAAATCCAGGGTTAACTTTATTAACACTAAAACTTTCAAGCTGTAAGAGATGTACTAATAGAAAATAATAATGATGTGAAGAAGACAACTTAAAAGCTTTTTTTATTTTTCAGCAAATCTAAGAATATTAAGATTTTCTGATAGTAATGGATTCATAACAATGCATATTAACATTATGGATCATGCATTAACATTAGCATTTATGTATTATGTTTAAGATGTTTATAAACTAGGTAATAAAGACATTTGAACACCAAGTAGTCCAGGGTTTTAGTAAAGTCAGGCCCTGCTTTCCAAGATACTTTCAAATACCCGTTTTTCAGCTGGTGTTCCTGGTAGTATCTGTGATACAAAATCAGCGTAAGCTTTAAGGCAAGTAACAAGATTAACTCTGTTAACTACAATGAGTAGTAAAATAAGTATAATTTACAAAAATAATATACATGTGCATGCAAATTAAATAATTTTGCAGATTAAATAATTAAATAAACAAAATAAAACCAGGCTGTTTAAGGATTTATCTTAGGGGGATCAGTGAACTTTTTTCAGATAAACATTAAACTCATTTATATGTACTTTTATATAATACCTTCTTTGAATTATCTGTTGTATTTAATGTGGAAACGTATGTCTTAAAGAAAGCCAGGAGTCCCCCTGGACACCTGATAGAGCTATATTCTCCTACATTTGTGTATACTATGGTGATGCAGGACAAGAGGTATGAAGTGAATGCACAATAAGGTATTTTTTTTTCTCCAGATGCAATCCCTTGTTTAAAACTGGCTCAGGAACCTAATTTTTAATGGTCAGTAACACCGGCACGCCAATCCTATTTTCTTCCCCCTGACCTGTACTAAAAGGGTCATAATTTGACTTTATATAATTACACCATGGTATCAGGTTAAACTTGTTTAGCTAAATCAGTTACATTCTTAACAATACCCATTTAAGGTAACAATAGAAGGTAATAATACTTCCTAATCACAACTTCATAATCACAGTCATAACTTTTAGACTTTGAGAGTGTGATCAGTAATGCAGTGGTGAAGCACAGTATTGTTTCTCTTGCCAGATATAGATGCAAATTTTACCTAAGACTGATGCGTACGACCAGACTATAGCTGTTACATCCACACCTGATCGAAACAGAACTCCTTGCAGTAGATCTGTGCTTCCATAGCCCTTCGGCAGTCGCCACACCCTGCGCTTGTGTGTGCTCCATCCACATTCACCAGCCTAGCAAACTGCGTATTTTCTGTTCTGGACTCATTTAAAGCATGGCACATACAGTGAGCCAAGGCAGGAGTGAAGATTATTTCCAGTAAAGGAGGAATTCATATATTAGTGGTTCCGAGTTTTACCGTTGTTTGTTTGTGGAAGGCAAAAGCCCTACCTCAACTCTAAATAACTGAAAGTAGAAGAAACAGTGGTTAAATGGTGCTTGCAGTTCTTGTTTTGACATCTTCTGTATTGCAGTCCCTTCCATGAGCAACAATGTTTAGATTGCCTTACAAAGATAAACTAGAAAGCATCTCTAATTATCTCTTTTGCTCATAGATATTGCCTAGTACTGCAACAATCAGAGAGACTGAAAGATTTGTTAATTAACAGCTTAATGAGCCAGTCTCTCAGAAAGTTAATTAGGTCAGTCTTCTGGGTTACAGCCATTATTTTTAAAACAAACAAACAAAACCCATTGACAAATCTCTTCCTTGGGGTTTCTTTGGGTAGATGTTAGATGGGAATGTCAGGTTCAGTGCTGTGCACCTTTGCTAATAACAGCACTGGATCAAGGAGGATACAAACAATTACAAATTTATCAGAGGCAAGAAATCAGCTGACCCAATGCTTCCAACTGTAATTAAACTGAGTCCTGTGGCTAACAAGAAAAATGTGATAAATTCAGCAAGAAATTGTTCTTTGTACATTGTGTTCTTTTTGACGTCAGTATTTGTAGAAGAAAACAGTTATGAAAATCTTCTGCCATGTTCACAGTTGCAAAGCAGTACAACCATTATCATAATGAACAGGGCTGAGACTTGGGATGGGCAAATTGACTAGGAAAAAAAAAAAGGAGAGTTGGCAATTATACTCACCTGTCTCTGATCAAAATGAAATTATCTTTCACCACTAATTTGTTAATGACTTCTGCCTTTACCTGCTGCCCAGCAGCTTTTGACTCTTCCTTCTGCTGCAGCCTGACTGGCAAGTGATTATGCAGGTTAGTATTGTGTGTTTTTTTAAATCTTTACTTAATATGTTTTAGCTTTAAAACAGATTTAACCAGGTGAGTGTTTAGGGAGAAGTGCTGTTCACCTTTTAATGTAACAGACTGTTAGATAACTGTAGACTACCTAAATTGGGACTTTTGCTTCGTTTGTCTTTTTGAAGCCTTATGAAAGCTGGTCAAAGCATTACAGTCCTAGTAATTCTTAGTTTAATTGTTAGGCGGTGTACTCGATCTATTCTGTGGCTACCATGATGAAATTCATCCCAGTAATGTGTTGAATAATAAGGCTTAGAGCATTAGGCTTGTTGGCATTACCAGCAATGAGTTGTTGAGAGGAGCGAATGTGTTCATTCAAGCTGTGTAAAAGCAAAGATGCTTTGATGGTCAGCTCTGACTGAAACACTGGGTTGATTTTTAGGCTTGCAATTTCAGTGGCTTGTTTGTGGTGCTGTGTCCTTCATCCTTAACTAACAACATCAATTGCTTAATGCCAATCCCTGTCCTGCCCCGCTTTCTGAGCCCCCAGATCAGTGCCTGAGCTGGTGGACTCCCATGGGCATGGCTTTCCTCTCCCCTTCTGAGTGGTGCTGTCTGTCTGCTCCGGTCTGGAGTTCAGAAAGTGTGCTCCCATGTGTCTCCAGGCTTGTCTTGGCACTTTTGGCTTGGTGTGCTGAGATAAGAGGGCTATCTCCAAGCTACTTTAAAGCGGACTGTATTCCTACACAAGGTAGATCCAAAATCTCTGCAAGTCTCTCTTGAGTGGGCATGTGTGTTGAGTATGCTGAAAATCTGCAAGCAATATAATTTTGTCTTATTAGGTCTGAGCCTTGATGGGTTCCTACTACCAGGCACTGAAAACCTGTGTGGTCTTGATGTTACAGTTTTCTGACAAAAACAACAAGAATATGTTTTAAGCTGCTTTGTTCTTTGCTGAAAACATTTTAAACACACCTTATCTGAAAATATTCTAGTGTGTAACTACTAAGAGAATCAGTTGTGACAAGAAAGCTCTTAGATATGAGTCATTAATGACTAGAAGCACTGATGTTTTTTAATTATTTATTTTGCAAGTACTAGGATTTACTTGTAAAAGTGGTAAGAGTAACATAACATTTATCATAAAACCTCACGGCATTATTAATAAGGCAGATTTCCTTAATGGCTTTCGAGATAAATATGTCCTTTTTATCTGTTTCTCTTATACATGTGATATAATGAATGATGATAAATGCAACAGACTCTTTATGTTTAGCTCAGATTGCTTGTATTATTATATTACCGTAGATCTCTAGTGATGGATGACACTTACAGTATAATGTTTTCCCTAACCACAATTTCTCCAGTACAATTGTCTGCACTGATCATGAGAAAGGGCATTAGAAAAAAATAATGATTAAAACTATTTAAGAAGGCAGTCACTGCTACTGTCAACTGGCCTGGCAAGACATCTTTATCATAAAATTTGCCAGTAAGAAAGTTAAAGCTGGTATTTCTTGCCAAACTTCCCTGCTCCTCTGGAAATTTTCAGGAGAGATTCCTGAGAGGCTGTAGTGACAATATCCTGCAGCCACAGGATAAATCCTGTTGCTCTTTAATACACTTTAGAGGTTTGCTGAGGTCAATGGTATGTGCTGTTGGCAATTTAGTTCACCCCTTCTACCCTGGCCAGTTTCTTATTTTTTCCCTTCCCTCCTTAGAGAATCTGTGGTATCCTATAAAAAAACATCTGCTGAGTAAAACCAATTTGAAGATGTGAAAAAACCCATCTGCCTAACAACGAAAAATAAGAGGCTACCATTTTTTAGTGTAGCTGAATAGTCATTTGACCATAGCTAATGCATACCTGTGTTGGGAAGAGATCTCAGTCAGTAGAAAAACACATGACCAAAGGCAGTAGTCTTAATCTGAAGCTGAGCAAAATTTCAATAAAGTCAATGGGCCCATTTGTGGTCTGATGGTTGTAGTTCAAAGAGCTATGATAGGCCCCATAGCAATTACTAGGTGCCATACAGTGGCCTATTTATGCCACTATATGTCACTACAGAGGCTTATGACATCCTGAGTGTGAAATTCTATTGAAATTAAGAAATAACACCGTAAATTCCTGAATTGAATACTTAATGTTATTTTATGCTGTGCTTGTGCTCTTCCATGGATAAACAAATGTTGAAATTATACTATATTTTGCTGTATAACAATTGCTAAACTCTTAAAAGTAGAGCAGTCTGTAAAATAAAACCATTTCTGTCATAATTGTGCTTTGTTTTCCTTAAACACTTTGACAGTGTAATTTATCTGCTAAGTGTCAATGTCCAGGAAAAAAAAAGTCTGTTGGCTAATCTTTTTAGTTCTAGGGTTTAATGTGATGTTAATAATCATGCCTACAACTTGCATAGATTTAGCAAAGGCATGAATCACAGCGCAATTATATCTTAGTGAATTGAAGAATTTGTAAGTGAGCCAAAGTACTTAGCAGTTCCTGCTGTAAAAGTAGCATAAGAATATGGTATAGTGTTTCCAGATGCAGTTCTATTACAAGCTGCATCAAGAGAAGTCAAGGGGAAATTTTCATATTTTTGTGCAAAAGCAAAGAAGTTGTTAATGCGAGGGTGGTCTTAGTAGCCACAAAGTAGTTTACATTGAGGCAAGAACAATAGAAGTGCAATTATTAAATACAGAAATCCAGGATATACTTATCTAAAACTACTCTGTAGTGATGCACATTCATATTTTTTGAAGCATAATAAAAAAAATTTAAAACTAGTATTTGAAGGGTGCTTTATCCAGATTGCACAGTAATTAATGGTTGCCCCATCTCACTGCTGCCTGGCTCTATGTTGCCTTCAAGGACTGGCAGTGTTCTGGGAGCTTGTGCAGGCTCCTGTCCTGCTGGTGGGAATGGGGAAAGACCTGGCAGAGGAGAGGCGGGGAGATGCTGCACTATGCTTTGTTTTTCCCACAAAAAGGTTACTTAAAAAAAAAAAAACCTTATCTGGATGTTTACTTCAAACTTTCTAACTGCTATGTGAGGTAGGATGCCTAAAGGTTCCCTGAATAAGTTTAGTCAAAATCCATTTTCCTCTGATTCTTCAAAGTCATGTTTTTGGATTAGAATTTAAATCTTAAACTGTAATTGCTTTGTCATATGCTAAAAAGTTGATATGCTCTGTTTCTACCACTCCAACTTCATCTTATCTGAAAATTGTAGGAAGTAAGGTTGAAGAACCTGGGGAGGCTGTCTAGTCTGGTGTAGCTGAAATAATTTGGCCAGTGCTTTACATCTAACTGATGGGTTCCACTCTGGCTTGCCCTGTGGCTCTGGCCTTGCGAGTGAGGCAGGGAAACTCTCATCAGTTCCTTTGCCCCAGGCAGGACCAATTAAGTATAAATACTTCCTGACAGATGTTTGTATGATGCGCTCTCAAAAACTGCTAGTGATGGAGATTTCTCCACTTCTATTAGGAATTCTATGACAGTGCTTAATGCTGGAAATGTTTCTCTCTTGATATCTAGCCCAAATCTCCCTACATGCAATTTATTTTTCCTTGGCCTTCCTGGAATGGACACAGAAAACAGATTAATCTCTTACAAGGAGATTTTGTATGTTAGAAGACCATTTAATCTCCCTCTAGCTTCCTCCTCTCTAAACTAAGTAGCTGCAATTCATTCAAACCTTCCCTATGGGACATTTTGTAGCCCTCTGAGTATTCTTGTCTTCCTCTGGGTTCTCTCCAGCTAATCCATGGGTTTCTTGAAAATGGTACTCTGTGGGATGCAGTGCTACTGATGCAGGAGCAGCGCAAGCAGAACTGGTTGGATGCATTGCATACAACTCCCCCTTTTTTTTTTTTATATATATATTTATTTAAATGTATACATCAGGGCACAAAGATAGCTTTTCAAGCTTGGCATGGCTGGGTACTATGAAGTTGATCATCTTGCTGCTTGTATTTGGGCAGCTGACCCCTTCTAAGTGCACATACAAACTATTTTGTTTGTATCCTTGATACAGACCCCTCCCCGAACATTTCACAAACTTGTTGAGATTATCTTGAATTTTCAAGCATTAATTTTAAAAAAGCCTCCAACTTCAATAGAATGAAGCTAAAAAATTTCAATCTTCTATACCTGTTCAGTTAAAATAATACAGATCCTGCCTTCCCATATGGTTACAGATTGAATAGTCTAAAGGACTGATATCTGCATACCATGCTTATGTGCAGTGAAGGCAAAAACCTATACCACTCTTAACTACCTTTATCATAGAAGCATAGAATCATTTAAGTTGGAAAAGACCCTTAAGACTGAGTCCAAATGTAAACCTAACCCTGCCAAGTCCCGTATAACTGCTCTAGCACCACTGTGCTATATTATGTTCTGGTATTAGAGGAGTTTTAATACAAATGGCATATTATAAATATTCTCCTAGATGGTAAGTGTTGAAGTGTACAGGTACAGAGAAACCATATAGGGTCAAAATATTTAAAATAGTTCTTCTTCAGCAGATTTGAATAATCTGAACCAAACTGCTATCATTTTTCATGCAAGTCTTCATTTGTATGTTTGCAAAGTATCTTCTTGTAACTGAGGCAGATGTGACCTTTTTCTTCTTCTTGGCTCTGGACTATTATTTTACGTTGAAAGTTTGATAAAACTTTCAGTAGAGTCATATCTTACCTGTCACTTTCTCTTTATGAATGTTCTTTCATGACTTCCTTGAGTTTCCTGCTCTGCTTACTTCTGTCTCTATAATTCATTACGATCTTTCCGACGTTCTTTCAAACTTCAGGAAGCATCAGCACATTCTCATTCTTTTGTTCGGTGACAGTTTGTCTGCAGCTGAAATCGGATGATGTCTCTTCATTGCTGGCAATATTTCCATTACATTAATCTCTGTTGTCACTATTTCTTCTCAGGAAGGCCACTGATAGGAGCAGCGCGATAAACTGCCACCACTAGGCATTAGCTAATGATGTTAATGTTGACGTTGGAAACAATATTCATTGCATGATGAGTCAGAGAAATCTAGAGGTTTTTCTAAGACTGTAAGTCATATCCCATATGTGTTGTAGTTTGTTTAACTGTACATAACCATAAACAGAATAAATCTTTAATAATGTTAGGGTGGCTTTGGGTTCTTTCTTTTTCTGTATGAGCTAAGATGGCATCAATATTTTTTCTGTCCTTTGTTGCCGAAGAGCTTTCTGGGGGCTTCTGTGTGTATTTAAGTTAGCAGAAAAATTTACCCTCTTCTCACCTGTGTACTACCTGCAAAAGAAGCAAATAAAACATTATGGGAGTGGAATGGCTGCAGCAGTAACTTGGGGCTGTCTAAAGACAAATAAATTTAATTATGGTTTGGTACCTCAGACCACTTTGTAACAAGGGTTTTTAATTTTCACTGTCGAATCTGTCATTCACCAGGGTGTCTGTACTGCTTAGCTGCATCTTACCAGTGTGCGTGGTACCTACATGTTACTAAAGGTAGTCGTAAAGGTGGACTCTTCCAAAGTCTTCTCTTTCTGCTGTTGAGTAGTGTTGCTGCTGATGTGGCTGAGCAGCAGCGTACCAGCCATGCTGTGAGGCCTCTATAGGTGCCTCAGGTCACTCCACCCTCTGTCAGAAGTGCCCTCATGAGAATTTCCTTGGACTCAAATAAAAGCCTCAAGTCCTATGGAAGTGTCTTTCATATTAGTTTTCTTTTCTGTGGATTCCCCCTCCTCCCCCCCCCCAGTCGTCTAGTGCTTATTTTATTTGTGGTAAACATTAAAAGGTAAGGGGATGGGAAGCAGGCAGAAGTACCTTCCTGGCTCTGCAGGGTTCCTGAAAGAATACCTCTGAGAGTTGTGACTTGCCAGTGTTGAATGTTTTCCTAGCTCTCAGTCTTAGTTGTTATGATGCATTCAATGCCTCTTCAATCTTCTAGGCAAAACATGCAAAAAAAGGAATTGGATGACCTATATAATTTACAATAAATGATACCTAAATTGGATACCAGAGTGAATAGATCCTGGTTTGTAGTCAGGATATCACTTTTTTACAAATTTAATGTCGTTTGATAACACAACTCTGAAAGAAAAGCTGTAATTATAATAAAATAAAATAGGCATGAATGACATAAACCAGAAATGTAATAGCAATATGTAAAGCAGAAACACTTGACATTGTTTTTGTTCTTTAAATTCTCCCCAAAGATGTCATAACCCATCAGACTGTGGCCATTTGTCTGATTCGAAAATCTTTCCTTTCAACAAAAAGTGAAATGTTTCCATGGAGATCAGCCAGAGATAGCCAAATGACGAACTTCTTGGCTGTACTTTCAGTTTGGTTTCTATGGTTTCCAGACAAGGAGGGGGGAAAAATGAAGTTGCTGAGGTTCTCATTCTTTCTTTTCTTTCCTTGTTTTTCTGCATGTAAAAGGTTACTGTAAACCAAGTGATGGAGTTGAAATCAGTGCAGGCCCACAATGAGTGAAGATAATCATTGTCATCTTGGTCCTTGAAAAAACTTGTACAGATTGTATTGTGTAGTTATACATCTACCCTTATTCCAGGGGAAAGAAATAATGACAAAAGGATAAGACTTTCTTAGCATTATGAGTAACATTCTGTGTAGGGAAAATATGTTTATAATGACTAGACTTACCTTTACTTGCACTACACAATGAGAAAACGGTAACAGGATTGAGAGTGAACAGTTCTTTTCAAAGCATACAAAAGCTTACAATGAAATGCTGCATCTTGGAAAGACCTGAAGGTCTTCAGAAAAGCAATGCTGGAGCTCTTGCTAATAATACTAAACTGGATGGAAAATCTTGGGTATTACAGTAGTGAGCAGGGCAGATCATGGATTTCTTTACAGGGTCAATAAAACTCCATAATGCAAAATAAAACTGTCATCTTGACATCTAAATTCTCATCTTTCCTCTCACCCATCACCTTAAAGTTGGTTTTTTTGAAAAGTGCCACATGGTTGTTTGGAACTAGTAGATACACCCTTTTCGTGCTACTTCACTTAATGTTGCACGGATAATATTCCTTCTTCATAGATTCCTCTCCATCCTGCCCCACTGCCTCATTATTCCTCAAGAACAATAGGGGTTTAATAATCTCTGGGGTTTTTTCCCCCAAATACATCAGAGAGCAACTTATTTCCACTTCTCAAGTTTTTTCAGGGCTAATTCCATTCTCCCCTATCATTTCTGTCATGTTTCTGAGAAGGCAAATTCTGTTTCCTGCCACTGATTGCATCCTTCTTTGGCTGGCTTCCTTGCAGAGACAAATTTATGATATTGTAGAAAGAGTCATAACTCAGAACAAAGTAAACAAGATGTGATGGTATTGCTATGTGAAACTAGCTGATGTGAAGATTAAGTGGAGCTTGAAGACCTGTGAAGCCTCCTATGTCTGCCCTGTATGTATGACTCTGCAAAGTTAATTACTCATGTTGTCTCCAGGCCAGAAACTGATGAAAAAGGAAGCTATGTATATCACACAACTTGCTGTGATGCCTGAAACCTTTCTATAAAAAAAAAAGAAAAAGAATATCTAGTTTAGCAATCCAAGCTACCCACTTTCCATTGAAATGGATCGTTAAAGAATCGTGTGTGGGGCAATGGAAGGTGACAGGTACCATTGCCTACAAGCCAATTGATTCCTGGGCAGAGTTTTCCTCTCTTCTGACAGAGAAACAAGATGAAGAGATGGGAATAAGGCCTGCAAGAACTGCACAGGGAAGGGCCATCCCTTCCACTTACAGCAGTCTCTCCTTAAACTGTCCTATGTATCACTACGGGAGTGCAAGCAGCATCAAGAAGATAAAACAAGCAGTGGGAATCTGGTGTAATGCTGATCTCAGATACCCTTAGGTGAGATGCAGTTTGCAAAAGCATTACCAGGGGAATCATATTGAAATTGGTCTGTGTGGGTATGAGATCTGATTAATAGGAGCATTTAAAATATTAATTCATCCTATACTTCAAGATCACTGTATGAATAAAATCTTTTAAGTAATGGAATTTAATATTGACCTTGATTAAGTAATAATGAAAATAGTTCACTGGTGACCACTTGAAAACTAAGTTTTGTCGTAATTTACATCTACGTAATGATTTTTAATTGTGTGTGGTACACTAGAACAGAACTTGCTAGTGGCTTGCAGAATGGTGTCTTAACTTGTGTAGAAAAGATAGAAAATATTTTCCTGGAGGGTGTAGACTCCATGCTGTTTAGTGAATTAGCTTTCTTAAAAGACTTGTGTGTTGTGTTCATCATTGCCATTACCCTGTTTTCCTTTAGTGATATTGCCTGTTAACAATGATAGACCATGTTCCTTGGTTTTGTTCACCAAACCAGCACTAGTTGAGACATGGCCCATGTGCCAGATGTACTTCATAGTGACATTTCTCCCCTTTGCAGCTTGTTCCTGTTATTGTCTGGGTGCACCTTGTGACTGTCACCCATCCTTGCATCTGCGAAGGGGTCATGGAGCCAAAATGCTTCAGTGTGGCTCAGAAGCTGCTCTTGTTCCATAGAATGGTAGAACCATTTAGATTGGAAAAGACCTTTAAGATCACTGAGTCCAACCTCAAACCTAACACGGTGCTAACTGGTCCATCGCTAAACCATGTCCCTTAGCACCACATCTACCTGTCTTTTAAATACCTCCAGGGATGGTGACTCAAACGCTTCCCTCAGCAGCCTGTTCCAATGCTTGATAACCCTTTCAGTGAATAACTTTTTCCTAATACCCAATCTAAACCTCCTCTGGCACAACTTGAGGCCGTTTCCTCTTGTCCTGTCACCCGTGACTTGGGAGAAGAGACTGATCCCCACCTCTCTACACCCTCCTTTCAGGTAGTTGTAGAGAGTGAGAAGGTCTCCCCTCAGCCTCCTTTTCTCCAGACCGAACAACCCTAGTTCCCTCAGCCGCTCCTCATAAGACTTGCTCTCCAGACCCCTCACCAGCTTCCTTCACATGCTCCAGCACCTCAATGTCTGTCTTGTAGTGAGGGGCCCAAAACTGGACACAGCCCTTGAGGTGAGGCCTCACTTGTGCTGAGTACAGGGGCATGATCTCTTCCCTAGTCCTGCTGGCCACACTGTTCCTGATACAGGCCAGGATGCTCTTTCCCTTCTTGGCCACCTGGGTACGCTGCTTTCCAGTGCTCTGCAGCATCTCCTCTGCTGTGACCTGTCACACACCCATCCTGTGAAAAGCCATGCCTCTGTTAAACGATGTGCCAGATGTGCATCCTGCGACACCCATGACCTGCAAGGAGGAAGGCAGCAGTTAGCTGTTCTGCCTGCTCCCCCACGCTACAGTCCCATGACTGATGCTGCCACACAGCTAGGATGTGACTGTACTTTGGTGGGGTAGTGGATGCGCAAATAATCGTGACAGGAGAGAGAGAAGCATCTTCCAGTGTGGCAGAAATAGATCTACGGCCACCCTCTGGCTGAAAGTGTAGGTGTCACTTCCCTCCTCTGCACATTTTTTGATAAGTTGAAATAAAATTGCATACCATAAATTAACTTCAAAAATCCATATCTCTTCAGCCATACCTTTCTGCAGTGATCTCTGTTGCTTAGAAAAGCAGAATAAATTAACAAGCATGAGGTTTTTTTCACCTCTGCTTGGAGCCCTGGGCTATCTCTCTGCTATCAGAACTTTGCAGGAAAAATGTTGGTTTTCACCCTTCCGGGGAAATCTTTCCCACCTAACCTCATGACTCTGCTTTTCCTCTTTTTAGCTTGGCAGAGAGTGCTTCTCAACCTGAAGCTTTGATAAACATGCTCTGAGATGCTTTCAAAAATACTTGAGTTTGGTTCTGCCAGTAGTGAAAACAAGGAAAGACTTCTGTGGTAAATCTGAATATTTGGATTTTTTGTAAAAGACTGAAAACAAAGGGCTACAAGTAAAACAAACCTGATATCACCTAGCTTAAATTTAATTATAAAGGTGATGCAACTACCCCTTCTGAGGGGGGTTTCTCTGAGAAATCAGATGTGCCTATAAAGCTGGTGGATGAAAAAGGCCATGATCTGTGGTAAAGGTAGGTTTTCCCCAAAGACAGAGTGTCTTTCTGAATTTTCAGCAACGGAACTTTGTGAGGGAAGGAGAAAACAAAACCAAAAAGAATAAAAAGAAAAGAAAAAAAAATTACACCTACTGGAAGAGCACAAATCTTGCCATCCATCTGCAGCTCAACTTATCAGACCACTTAACGTGGATCGTATGATGCTATTGACAAGAAGCCAGAATTTGACGTAGCTTTAACTGCTGTTGGCACTCATAGCCCTTTCTGCTTAGACATGCAGGAGACTGTGAGAACTTTATTGGGTACAGACAGAGATGCTGCTGGGTTCATGGCACTATCCCTCTTCTTGCTGACTTTAGGGCTGATTTTCAGCATTCAGAAGTGATGCTGTAGGCTTTGCATTTGAACTCATAGTCAATATCTGTGTAAGAAATTGCAAATTGCTCCAGAACTTGGCAAACCTTAAGTAGAAGTAATAGGTCTGCTACTGAAGAGAGTAGCAAAATATCAACTTTTTTCAAAATTACTTCTTTAATGTATATAGCATGATGCAGGAAATGAAAGGTCTTGAGGTCAATGTTCTTAATGCTTTTAATATCGAAACAGAACAATGAAATTCAAGATTCTTAGAGGTTTTGTCTGAATGCTTCAAAGAAGATATAGCTTCCTCTTTTGCTGAATACTATCTGCTCAGGAAATTATGTTGAGACATCCTTTGTGTGAAAAAAATTATTGATGGTCAGCTTAAATAGTTTTGTGGCTTAAATATTTATATGTACAAGCAGATATATCTAAATATCATAGTAAAAACTGTGTCCCAAGCAATCCTAACATAGCATCTCTTTTTGCATGGCAGTAGCAGGGCTTGGGCATATTCATTCCCATTTTGCACATCCTTCAGAGGTCACCAGTTCACTTGCCCAGTTTTGATAACTTATCCAACCCAGTGAATTTATGACGTGTGGACTGGAAAGAGGTGCTTTTATGTGAATATTTTTCACTCTAAGGGCACAAGAAATGAAGAAAGGGAGAAACAGAAAAAAAGGAATGGCGCAGAGGGTGTGTGTGAAGAAAGGGTTTTTGGGATTAAAGAGGTGTTCTGAGAACAGAAAAAGTATTATTCTGGGTAGAAGAACTGGCAAAACAGGGAGTTGGAAGCTTGGTCCAGAAAAAAGAGTCAAGTTGAGCTCAAGAAAGAAGGATGCAGTGGTTTCTAGAGGCTCCTGACAGACTCATCTTTGCTAGGAAAAGAGAAGTTACTTTTAATACACATCCAAATTTTCCTTTTGCTTCTAAACATACAAACTGGTCACACTGTGTAGTGGGTTGTTAGCAAAGTCTCACTACCCATGAGTTACAACCTCTGCAGCCTTGGTTTCGGTGCAGGTGACATCCTGACCTGGGTTAGCTGTTGCTTTCACTGATTTTTCATGCTTCGTTTTAGGATTTTAACCCACACTAGTTAAGATACAAGTAAACAGAAGCAGAAAATGTATTTTAATTCCTGTTGTTGACGCATTCGCAATGTACTGCAAATGTGTCGGGACACTTTGGGTCATCTCCCTGCTTCTGTGGTGATGCAGAATAAACCCGAGCTGTTCCGGAATGAGCTGTGACACATGGCTGTTAACATCTAGTATCTGAACTCTAGTGGAAACCTCATCCTGTGATCCTACCGGGATGTATCTTCCTTCTCCGACGCTCAGAAGAGACGGAGCTTCTTGCTGCCATCTATTGATAAAGCAGCGGAAGGGACACCCCGAGTCACCGTGGCTCACAGCCACTGCACCTGCGCAAATGCCTTGGCCGGTCTTGTTAATATGATTTTTTTTAATCTCTGTTTATAGAGGTAATGAGGCGTCGTCATCCTTACTGACTGAATAGGCAACAAATGAGTTGAATTTAATGTAAGACGAGTGAGGCTTCTACATAACTGAATCTAAGCTGTGGGGTGCTGGGTCTGGGGGTTCAGATGCCCCAGAGATACGGAGAGAAGGGAGAAAGAGCTCTGGGGCTTTTGCCAGAATGAAATTCACAGAAAATTGCAGTAAGAGCTCAAAGAGCTGACACAGAGACTATAATGCTTGTAAAGCAATGGTTGTCAGACAGTTTGAGACCATGAAAGTCCCTTTCCAGGGCTGTATTAAAGCCAGAGGACCACAAAGACTCATCTAGAGCAAGTGGACAGTGTGTGGGAGCAGACATAGAGCCAGGCATGAGGCAATGTAATAGACATCTCTTTGTGTCAGTGCATCTCTCCAGGAGTTAAGGGGCCATGCGTAAGGATTGTGCTGGGGTCTGTAGCTTCACTGGGTCTCTGGAAAGTGCGAGGGAACCATGGGACCAGAGGTCTTTAATATTGGATATTCACATTAATAGATGGAGAAACTGAGTCAGAAGACACAGAATGCCTACGTTGTGGGAGTGTGTGCTTCAGTTTTTGTGCAAACACTTTTGTGATTTATTGGTGTTTAATTCCCTGAACTGATGTCGAATTTATTTTTCTTTTCCATATAGCCTTTTTTTTTTTTTTTTTCCCCACACAATGACTTTCATACACAGGAAGGTACTGCCTGCAGGAGGTTTTTGACATTTTTTCCTTACATTTCAGGGAGTGTCTAAAAGCTGTTGTCTCCTATGTATAGAAGGAATCAATAGATATTTGATCCTTACTATCTTTGCTTGCAAATAGCCATTAAGGGTTAAAATGCCACCAAACTAAATTCAAAGATGTTACATAAACATACATGTTGATTTCTTGCCATTTACTTAATCTTCATGTGAATGTGAAAATGCTAAAATTAGAAAGTTGATATAGAGTTGCTGAAAGGAAAAAAATTAGCTTTAAAAAAACAGAAATTTTAAACCGGCACACTGAGTACTTGAACGAAGTGAGGTTTTTTCTCTTAGAGCTTTTTAATATTTTTTAAGTGTAATTAAAAGCACCTCAGCAACTACAGTCCACATCTGGATAAGGAGAACATTATTCCATTTTAATTCTTGCACAGGTCACTGAGGTAGAGCAATAACGGATATTGTGCAGGTTGTCTTCATGTTGTATTTGTTATCAATAGAGAATGCATGTAGGAAAAAAGCTCTTTCTCAAAAATAACCCAGGGTTTATTTCTAGTAAGATATAGTTAATAACAGAAGAGTAAGAGTACTAGTGTCTGCTTATTAGGATCATATGGGTCCTCAAATGCTGTGATCGTCCTTGCGGGGGTCCCATCACTGCTCCATTGTTCCAGGATAGCTGCTGAAGAGTACTCTTGGCCAAAACATAGCTGCTGCTGGTGCTGCTCACAATGACAAGCTTAGTCTGTGTGTCTGTCTGATCTCACAGAGCCCGAGCGTCAGAAATGCTGGCTGCCAGGGCAAGTACAGCCTTTGAATCGGCTATGCTGCTCTCATCAGCTCAAGCGAGTGTTCTTTGGTGAATTTGGAACGACAATTTTTATTGGGTTACTAGATGGGCAGGCCTTGTGGTTCCTTCAGTGGTGCCTCTGGTGGTCATTTGCTGGCTGTCCTTACACTTCCATACTTCACCTGCAATGTCATGCTGCTGGTGGCTTGGCCTGCTCTCCTGCACCAAACTTGTGTAGGCATGACGTGTCCTCCTTATCAGGGAGCACCTAGGCTGCATCTCACCTCGTAGAGTGAGCAAGGTGCTGCTGAGGTATCTCTGTTCTCGCTGGTATTCTGAGGATTGTAGTACAAAATTGCTCTTGATAGTCTACCTCTCACTGTCCATTCACCATCTGCCTCAGCAATTTTCATAGCTCCTTGTTCAAGTGAGTGAATACACAAAGCATTTCACTTGGGTCCATTTCATTCAAATCAGGGAGAGCAAGCAGCTGCTATATAATAATTAAGAGAGATTAAATTTTTAAGATTGCTTTTTCATTAGGCTTTTCACTTAAACTCTACTAAACTCCTTCCTGAAGATGAACTTTTCCTGGAAAGCAGGGAGAAAGACTGAAAAAGGGGGAAAAAGAATATGTCTTTTAAAATGTGCTCTAGGGGATGCCAGTGACAACTTGAAGGGCTGGAAACCACATGGGGGAGTACAACGGAATGGGAAGGTCATGCTGAGACAACTGAGACCTAGGGAGAGGTTTTGAAAAATAAGTATCACAGGAAGAATGACAAATTGTTCTTTCAGGGTACATCTTCCACTGACAATCTATAAATGAGCTTGAGAAACATTGTCAAGACTATGATGCTTGATGTTAGCACTATATATTCTTGCTAATATCTGCATTCCCTTTGTATTTGGTGTTGTGAGATAACTGAACATAGCGTTCGTTCAGTACTGATGTCCATAATTTACAAAAAAAAGTATTGGAGAAGGTTCAGAGAAGAATCAGAGTGAGAGAATGACTAGAAAATAGGCCTTTAATGAGTTTCTGAAGTTCTCGGTTTATTTAACTTATCAAAGAGAAATTTAAGAGCTGAAAAGTCTATTTATAACAGTGAGAACAAACTTTGATGAGATGTTCAGTATCTGACTTGTGAAAGAAGAAATATTCAAATTTGAAATAAGATTCTTATTAAAAAGTGCCTATGTATTGCAGTGGCTTGTTAGAATGGAGTAGGTTCATCAGCTCTATAATGTCCCTAGTGGTGTTTTTACACTTTTGTAACTACTTTGTGTGTGTTTGGTTTGTGGTTTGTTTTTTTTTTTCTTTTTCACTATGAACATTACCTATCGGTTAGCGTTTTAAGGTGTTAAACACATCTTACTTAGATGGGTATTTGCTTCAAGATATCAGTGCTAGGAAACAAAAATCTTTCTCTTTCAGCACACGGGATCAAGAAGCAAGGTAGTGATGCCTGACTGCTGTGTGCTCTTTACTGGATTTGTAGAAACTTCTGATGGTTTTTGGTGATTGTAATTTAAAATTTCTTAGACTAGGCACTATATTGCCTGACCATAGAAGCATCATAGATTCATAACACTAAAATCTCTGAGAACTACAGTACTAGAAATTTTACCTGTAAACTAACTGGATGTGTTTTAGATCAGAGAAGTACTATTTGACACTGTGTATGCTTATGTTTTTCACTTGATCCTCATTTGTCATTACAGCTTCTAAGTAGCTCACACATATACACCGATGATCTCACCTTCCATAAATCCATGAGATATGAAGGGGGTGATCAATGTTGTGTACCAGACCATTCCAAACGAGAACAACTTTGTGCCTTGTGAATTTTATCTGAAGTCAATGCAGAGAGCAGAGGACAGGTCATAAAAATGCATATTCAGTATTGCTAATGCAGTGAAGGTGCAATTGCTTTCACCTCCGGAGTAGGAAAGCTCTTGGAATGTCTTTTGAATGTTAACTCAATTCTTATACCATGTTTTTCTTAGGGCTCTATTTTATCTATCTTTTAAAGTGAAGAGGTTTCTTTTTTCCTCTCTGCAGTGACCACAACAAGGAGCAGATAAATATAATTCAGCTTTGCTTGGAACAGAACTTTGTACAAAATGAGAGGAAAAACATACAGTTCAACATAAACTCCTGAAACCTAACCAGAAATATTCCGCTTTGGTTATTCAGTGTTTTTATTTATTCTTTATCTTTCTCAATTACATAAACTTTCAAAAAAAAAAATAAAAATAAAGATTCAGGTGTGAATTTATCCCACATTTACAGATGATTCTCATTCATTGTAACAAAATTCTGGTCTTACTTCTGGTTAACTTTTTAAAAATTATTTATTTGCCAGGCTGTCTATTTTTAAAAACATAGATGATTCTTAAGCAGTCTTTAACTACAATTAAGAACAACCTGTCAAAAATTTATGACTTATTACACTAGTATGTACAACATTTCACCATTTATGTAGTCAAGGTTTCATGCAATTGTATGAAGGCTTGCTTTTTAGAGTCAAAGTGTCTGCAGTTAAACTTGTAAAATACGTGAGAGTATGTGGTGTTACAGCAGCAACAGAAATCTTATTTCAGTTGAAACATGAGTTATCCTGTTTTTTTGAATGTATTACAAGTATATTTCTACAGTTATTATTTGGGGTTTTTTTGCCTTTTTTAATCCAAAAAGATGGGTATGAGAGAGACAGATGACATAGCTTTCAGCTCATAAAATAAGCATGGCTTCTTTTTCTGCAGTTGCTATCTGTTCATTAACCTTCTTTTATACAGGCAGAACCCCTCCTAAAGAGTAAGCATGAGTCTATCTCTGGCAGGTTATCTCTGTAACTTGCTGCTGCCTTTGCAAGAGTGATGTGTCCTGTATAGTGAGAAGACACTCTTGTAGTTTCATTTGTGTTTTGACCAAATAGCTTTTAGATTTAGAACTATTTCTAGAAAGGTTATAATGGAACTCCTACCAAATGTTCCATACTTGGTATGATTCAGAGTACCACTTTGTGTACATCCTTGTGATTATTTAAAAAAAAAAAGTCATCTAAAAAAGTACAGGACGCAAAGCAATATAAAGTTTGCAAAACTTACCTTCAGAATCATTTGTATTCCTTTAGACTGAGTACTTAGAGATAAGAAGGTAGGTTTCCTCTTGCTTCTGTTAGTAGAAAGCAGATTGCATGATAATTTCCTTAATTAGTTTAAATATTTTATGTCAGTAAGAAAGTAACCACATGAGCAACTGCTCTGCAAGTGCTACAGCTGTGAAATTCACTGGACAGTTTCTCACAACAGAATTTAAAGGCAAAATCAGGATCAAAATAATGGGAATTATAGGAACAAAACAATAATTTTTGGTATCAATACTGAAGTCTGCTGATTGTATGCTTCCAGAAAATAACACATTTTTTTATTTCCTGTTAGCTCTTTGATTGCTGTTTATCACCTATATAGAATATGAAAGACAATAAATAATGTCACTTATGACAAACTAAAGGTAGAAGTTTAGCTCAGGAAAACACAATGTCCTTATTTAAGCAGGAAAGTCTGATTTATTTAGGTTTTTTCCACAAAATCTTTGCTTACTTTGTGTATATGCATGACTCCTGCAGGAAATCAAAATACATAAGGTAAGAAGGTGATGTGTCTCAAAGAGACTATCTGAACTAAGATTATTAACAGCTGGTCACAGTCCACAGGCACTGGCAAAGCTATTCATGGGCATGGTGGTAAAATAACATTCATCACCATAAAAATGGATATACTTCTGGTTTTCTGATTTCATTGCTAGTAGCTAGCTTAAAATTGATGTACATGCTCTGAAGTATTTCCTGAATTATTATGATGTCACAATGCTATAATTTAACAGAACTATTAATTGGGGCTTATAAATTGAGTGACTTGCCCACTGGATTTCATTGTTTACAAAATTCATGCTTCTTAACTTCCCTTTTTTTTAAAAAAAAAAAGTGTTGTGTTTTTTTTTTTTTTAAGTTTCTCTAAGTTGCTTTCTATTCAGCTTAGAATTTGGATGGCTTTCTGTCTTCTCCAAATGCCAATGCCATGAAAACTGATATTTTTAAATGCCGTGTAAGTACCCCTTCAAAGCCAGATGCCTGTTATGGGAAGGCAATGGTAGGAAGAGACAGATTAACCCCAGACACGTCTGGCACATGCATTCATTGTTACATGATATAATTTTAGCCAGGCAGCAGTGCAAAACAACTTGCCTCCCTTTCACGTGCTGTGGCTTTGTAACACACTTATGTGACAAAATGAGATACTTCCTCACATGCCTTAAACTGAGATGTTTCTCTACACACTAATACTTCCTTTCATTTCTGCTTTATCCTAAAAAATACAAGTAAGGTGATGTACAAAGACTGAATACAGCAATTTTAGACAGCCAAATAATCCATTATTAAAGTTAATACGTAGGTTGTTTTTTTCATTTACAGCTATTTATGCTGATAGATTTGCCTTGGTAGAATATCATCCTTTTATACAAGAATGTCAGATCTGTCTCAGTAATTTCAAAGTTAGTATGTCTGCCAGACAGGAGACATTAAGCACTCCAGAAGTCTGAGAACAAACTAAGAGAAATGTTCTTTATAGCCTTTCTGATTATAAGGATTAACTGTGTGCATCCTTCCTTTCATCTCCTACAGTCATACTGCCTTGATATGTATTGTATGGATTAGTAAAACAGCAGAATCTCAGAGGAGCTGTGCTTTGCTGGTAGGTTTTGGGTGAAACATGTACTGTGATCTTTGCTGTTGGTATCTTTCCTCTCATTTGTATTGAGGTGAAATGCAGCACCCAAGTGGTCTCTGATTGCTTGATGCTGGAAGAAGCCACTTATCCTTCGTGCCAAGTGACCCTGCTGCTTTGGGAAATATTTTGGTGATT
>VXAK01020422.1:74887-120286 GCA_013399435.1 Arenaria interpres | reverse complement strand
GTGATTTTTTTTTTTATTATTTTTTTTTCCTACTTCTGCAAAAAATGGGGAAAACCCACATTATAAAACTGTGTGCAGCTTCTTTATAGAGACCAGTCCAAAGCAGTTGAGAGAGCTGTGAGCACATCTGTGGTGAAACACACCATCTTGGGACGCTCCTAAACTCTTAAAGAGAGTTGGGGAATGGGAAGTTACATTGGGTAACAATCTACTTTATTTAAAGGAGATCTAGTTATTTATATTGCATAAATACTGGAAAGCAAATGATAAATGCAATAGAATATATAGAAAATATTAACCATATAGATGGCTGATGAGATTGTTTAAAGGAATAATCACATACCAATGGATACTGTGGTTAAAAACCACACAGAGATTCTCTGATACATCTGAGGAATGAAAGAGCTTCAGTCAGAGCCATAGCTATTATTAAAGGTCATTATAAATAATAATGCAGAGAGGCAGCCCTATTCTGCAGCAGGATGATATCTCCATCATGTAAGTAGGTAGAATACCAGTTGTAGCAAAGGAAGCTGGGAGGCATTATCTACTAAAATTAAACATTTTCAAATCTACAGATTTTGGCAGCATATACTTAGACCTTTTAAAGGAACTTAGTAAGTGTTTTTATTTTGGGTTGTTTTTTTGTTTGTTGTTGTTTTTTTTTTGTTCCAAACAACATGTCTTCAGCCACAAACCAATGAGGATGTTAAAGCAATACAGCTCAGTTATATTAAAAAAAAACCCTCCATCAACCAACCAACTAAACCCCCCCAAACCCAACATTCAAAAGTGCTTGTGACCTGACCAAGAAGAAAGGAAAACACAGTTGCTGAGAATATTATCCCAATCTCCACCAATCAACCCCCAAGCCAGAAAGCATTCCCTTCTTCTACACTCTTATCTCTGTTAAAATCTAGGAGATGTAGGCTGAAGTTAGAAACCTCCAGTTTTAAAGATGGCGGCTCCTTCATATGAGGATAATTCAGTGCTTCAGAAGAGTAGCATTGGAGGTATGATACTGCTTCACTTTCTGAAATCTTAAAAAGGAGGCAAAATGTTTCCTAAAAGCATTTTTTTTTGCACTGGCCTAGACCATTACAGCGTATTTTTAACATTTGCAGCTACATAATAAAGCCAGTAAGTAGAACTGAATCTCCTGCTTCAGGTGAATCTCCAATGTTGGCTCATTGCCTTACACATTGCCTTATTTATTTATTCATCCGAACCTTCAAAACTTGGTCAGATGACAGGGTGAGGTAGGCAGGTTGTATTCATGTTGTTAAATAATATTGAGAAACCTCTGCTTGGTGTCCTTATATGCTCAGGGTCCCAGCAACCATCACAAGTATCTAGGAAGCTAACATCCCTAGGTTTACCTGTCAGGGGGTTTGTCTTGAATCTGAAGGTAGCAGGGCTTTTGTAGGTGATTTTTGGATGTCTTGTTATTTCCTTGCCCTAGGCATTGGTCTGTCTTGTTTGTTGCCCGAAAAAGTCTGTTTATTGATTCGTCTAAGCAGTGAAAAACTTCTGCATAAGTCAAGTGACAGGGCTCAGTATAGATGTGTCTGCAGGAAATTACTATGATCCATGACAGTGGTTACCCAATGTGGTTACACATGCATCACTGTGAAGTTTCAAATTTACTTGTACTCTACCATGAAAGTCATAAAGAAATTAAGAATTTGTCCATTTCGTTGTTTAGTAAGCTGTAGATCAGCAGTGATCTGAAGGCCACACTCTAGATGTAGCTAATGTTTAAGCTCTGTGAACGTGGTATGAAATAGGACTTTTCTTCCTCTCTTTTATTTAGCCACTTCCATTTTTATTAGTTGGCCACTTTCTTCTTCTAGGTCAGTCTTCTTTATTACCCTCCTTGCCACTGCAAGAGATTTCTGCATCGATACCTAATTGCTATTGGTAAGAAAATTTGCTGCTCAAAGACAATCAAATACTCTTGTTAATATTCTTAGAGAGCAAAGAAAAGTCACTTACTGAAACAAATTCATTTAATTTCTTGAAACTTTGTAGAAAAAAAACTGTACTGAACCACCCTTGATTCTAAGGGCTCAGTTTTTAGCTTCGCTATACTGTGGGTGGGGGAAGGCATTCAGAAATACTTATTGCCTGAGAGACAAGAAAATATAGGAAGAGCTGTGATCTAGTGGAAGAGTGAGAGAGCATGAATCATGGTGGTTTGTTGTTTCCCCCTCAGTCTAGTATGAAATAAGAGAAACCAGACAGTCTTATTGTTAGAGTCTTTGGATAAACTTACTAGTGGAAGGCTGCCGGGTAGCTCTGTAAAAATTACTACAGCTTGAAGAATGCCTGGAAACACTCCATGAGTATTTATGTATTTCATTTGACACAGAACAGAAAGCTACCCCGGAATGACTTCCCATCAATTACTACTTATTGAGAGGGTCCAGTTAAAAAAGGTGCATACAAAAATGGACTTGTCATTGTGACAAAATATTGCCTTTTCTCATTACTTTCACTGTTCACGGAAGTAGGAGGTGGTGAGGAGGCTGCGTAGCATCAGGGAGGCTGAAGAGGAGTTAGACAGCTGGTTCCAAGCTCAGTCTGCAGTGGACCCATAGCCCACAGCCAAACAACTGAAACCACTGGGGTTGTTCAGCCTGGAGAAGGCTCCAGGGAGGTCTTACAGTGGCTTCCAGCGCTTTCAGGGGACCTACAAAAAACACGGGGAGGGACTGTTTATTTATCGGGTATAGTGATAGGACAAGGCGTAACAGTTTTAAACTGAAAGAGGGTAGATTTGGATTAGGTATTAGGAAGAAATTCTTTACTGTGAGGGTGGTGAGACACCGGAACAGGCTGCCCAGAGAAGCTGTGGATGCCCCATCCCTGGAGGTGTTCAAGACCAGGCTGGATGGAGTCTGAGCAGCCTGGTCTAGTGGGAGGTGTCCCTGCCCATGGCAGGGGGGGTGGAACTATATGATCTTTAGGGTCCCCAACCCAAACCATTTTATGATTGCAAGTGTGTTAAAGTTATGACCTTTTTTTTTTTTCTGTTGAAGGTGGTATTTGATATACTAAATTATGCAACTGGTCTTTAGATGGTATGATTAATTATTTTGTAAAAATAAGTCTGCCAACTGTTTACAAGCTACTTTACCTTGCATGCTTGATTCAGATATATTTGAATTTAGGTACAGCTAAGGGTAACTGCTTGACTACATAAACTCTAATTGACTGATGCATGTATTTATATTCCTGGATCACTGATCAAGGGCAGTTAATTACTGAAACCGAAGTCCTGCCTAATTTGAGTCTGAGAGTCTAAAACATGGTGTGACAGCAAGCTCTGCCCTTTGCTGTTCCTCAGTGCGTGGCTGGAACTGTCAGGTTTACAGCCAGTGCACAGGGTCTTGGAGACCCTCAATAAAGACCCTCTAACCAGAAGAGAAACAAATTTTTCAGTCACTTTGGAAACAGCCTAACATAAGAAGGGAAGCAAGGACTTGTCTGAAGCAATTTTTTTTGTTTGTGAAATATACAGCATACTTGGTGCTTCAGTGGTTTGGGTAGTAAACTCTATTTTTTTTTTTTTTTTTTTTTTTGTAATAGTAGATAAAGACATCTTTTATGACCCCAGTACTTCACTGCCTGTGAGGTTGATGGGAATAATACCATTGTGGCATCATAGTACAAGACATGTTTTGGTAATGTTTAACTTGTGAGTCTGCATGGCTATAGTTCTGATGCAATGATGTGAGTGGTATGAAGTCAGTTTTGGGCAGAGTCCATTCTGCAAAGCAGTCATTTTTGTGAGGAGACCTCACCTTTGGCAAAATGTTTGCTTCTGTGAAACTCTGCTGAACTTGGGGAAAAGTCAGAGCTTTGCTGTACTGAGCTCCTTCAGAATTTTGTCTTTTACCTTTCACTGGCATATTTAATTTTAAAGAAAATGTCTGTTACAAACATTTATTTATCTTCTCCACTTTTAAGCACCAAAAAAGGTGGAAAAAAAATTGCTAAACTAATATTAAGGGTCTGATTAACCTTGGGAAATACAAGGGTATGACTCAAACAATTCTCATTTTTGTGCTGAAGTATTGTACCTCATTTAGTGTGCAAGATTTCCTTCCCTGATAGACTGTAACAGCTGCAATAGCAAACCTTTAATGAGGTAAGGATTGTTTTAGCCTTGACTGTAAGTGAGTCTTACTTTATGCTCCCCTGCATCAGCTATATCCTTGAGATGCATCCTTTCATGTAAAAGAGGTTTAGAGAGTAGAATGAAAAAGAACAAGCTATAAAATGTACATATTAACAGGACTTTAAATTTCAGCCTCAACTGTTCTGCTAGTATTATGGTTGATGAAAAGTTACACTTGAGCACTCTTACTGCAAAAGCAGGTTTTGACTAAACAGAATTTTTGTATGAAAATAGATGCTTTCCCTAAGAGGAGAGACTGACCTACAAAGGACAGCTAAAGAATGAGGTGCACAATTTTCCTGGGTAAGCTACAGCAGTGTTTCCAACCTTCAACCAAAATATTTGGATTTTTATATTCTCTTCATCCATGTAGATAATCCAACACTTTTTTTATGGCCATCACCTACAAACTGAATTCATGGAGTTATTGGAAAATGTAGGAACGAGATAGAAAAATACATATACAGCATCAGAAACTGGGTAGCAATGAATCTCATTAGAAGTGACTGCTGTGCACAATACTTCATGCTGTTGAAGGGCAGATCAGATTTGATAGTGAAAGGCTGGAAATGCTCTGAGTGACAAAGCCATCCATCATGAGGAGAAAGTTCTGGGTACGCATATTGGTCTGACTTAACAAATGGTGCCAGACTAGGAAACTTGCTTCTGCAGGGTCTGTGACATGTCGCAGATTTAATTTTGCTTCAGTACAAATATATGGGGAAATTGGCTCAACTTTTCCTGATAACTCAGGGCTTGTTTATCTTGTCAGATGAATAAGAAAAGTTAGAACCTCCCTGGTGTTGAATGGGCTTTGAGCAGGCAAGTCAGCTTTGATCCAAAAGCCACTGGAACATTAGAATGGGCTGTGCTTAAGCTCAGAGTCTGCTATCCTTATCTTATCTACTTTCTCATCTCATATTTTTCTGGGAAGTTGTTTTTACTCTTCTTGAAGACAGACTTGTCCTTCTGACATTCTTTTGTAGAGAAGCCAGCACAAATTTTCTGTGTGTTTCTGCAAATAACAGGGATTTGTCCCTTAAGAAGAGTTGTAGTAATAACTTTAAAGACATCAAAAGCAGGAGCTGAAATTATGCTTTTGACACTCAGGAAACATGGAATAGCATTGTTGATACTGTAAAGATAAGTGACATTGGCTATTTACTGTAGGTCCACTTTTTCAATAATACGCTTAATAAGCAATATTAAATAATTACTGAATTAAAGAAAAGATCTCAAATTTTTCAGAAAAAAAATTTAGTGAGTGGTGTATATATAACTCAAAACTGAAAAGCCACAGACTATGGAGTCATTCTAGTTGTAGGTAAGTGGTATTTATGCTGCACGGACATCTGGGAGGTAGGTTAATCTAGATGATTTCATGGTGTCTTTTTTACTCCATGTTCTCAGTGCTTAGATGCTAACAGCAAGGAAACATTCAATTGGTGGAACATGAAACTGAGTAAAAAAAATATACGCTTCTTTTTGCAATGCATAATTAACCTCTATCATGCATTGCCCCAAGATACCATCGCAGGCAGAGAGTAAACAGGAGTCCAAGAGGTCTTAAACTTTTATATGTCTCTTCACAATATTTACAGTTGCATTAGAATTGGGAATTATAGAAGGGATATAAACATTCATGCTTCCACTTCTTTGTAAGATGGGAAGATGAAGTAAGATTGGTTAGTTTCAAATTTTCTTTTTTTAGAAAACCATACGTCTTTCTATATGAGACAAATGTTCAAGGTCTGTGTGCCAAATTCTGTGCTTCTTAACTAAGCGATGGCTTTTGCCTGACAAAGGCCTATGGAATTCAGCCCAGTTACGTTATTCTTTTTTTTCTTGCAGTGCTATGTGCTGTAAATTAGGATGCAGTAATACAACAATGCAAGTCCTAAAAATTCATCTATTTTCATGGGTAGGAAATTATATCTCTCGCCCATCATTAACCGGCGAACAGCCGCTCCCATTCAGTATTCTAATCACTGCTGAATAGTTTTACACATCTTTAAACAGCCGTTTTAGTGTGTTGGGTTTAAAAGACTGTTGCTGACAGAGCAATTGCACAGCTGGCTGGCTGTACTTTGAGCACTAATGTAGTTGGTGGAGTAAATCATGCAAAAATATTGACTTTTAAGGTTAGTCTGGTTTGTAATAGAATGAAGAACATGTTCGCATAAGTTTAGGAAGACAGATTTATATTGCTGTGATAGTAAAACAGTACTAGAGTTCACGGAAGTTCTACAGACATTTTCTGTGATGAATGCTTTCAAACGATCTGTTCTGAATGCAGCTGATTTACACTACTGAAACAAGCAAATTTAAAGGTGTCTTGTATCCATAGCGCATCCAAGTACTGCATATGCTGAGTACCAAATTCCACCAAAGACATCAGTGCATTGCTTCTTGGGGAGATGCTTTACATTAAGCTCAACACACACTGCTGAGAGAAGGGTTATAGTTGTTGTGAGGAAACAGTGTGGACAAATTGGATGGGGGAAGAATAGATTTTTAGCCCAAGGCTTATTGTAAAGGAAAAAAGAAAAAAGAGTCAACCGTTTCTTAATGTACTATTTTGTAATAGAATGTACAATCTGTCTTAGGCTTAAATAACTTTATATTTTCCAAAGTTTGTAATAGTTTTGATTATTTTAATGTCTTCCCGAGCATTTTAGCTAACTAAATTGGTATAATCTTTTTGAATCTCTCAAGGCTATTCCATCAACTTAGTGACTATTCCATGAATCAGTCAAGTAAGGTGTGAAAATATACCCAGATTTTGGAACAGAGTGAAACTCCCACTGTAATTTCAGAAACGTCCTTCATATCTTGGGAACCGTTCATGAGTCTAAACAAAGTCCCTTTGTTGTTTTCTTTATTTTTATTTTTTTTCAGTCTTATATCCTATTTGGATTTTTTTTGTTGTGGTGTAGATGACCTAAAAGGAATAGAAATACAAGGAAATCTGTTATGAGGATGACATATGCCTCATCATGCTGAAGACAGCATGCTGCTGAAATCTGGTTAGAAAGAAGAAAAGTGCCCCAGAGAGCTCTAAACAGGTAATAAAGTAAATATTTTTAAAGTGGAGAAAAAGCAAAAGTTTGTGTTGCACTTTTAAGCTTCCATAGGAGTACTTTAGCTGTAGGAAAAAAAATGGCTCGGGTTCTGTAGTTATTAGCCTGGAGAGAGCTGTCAGTCAGCTTTGACTTCCTTGAACTACTCACTGCAGACCCAATTACAGAAGTTGCCAGTGGTGTTGCCGATACTTTGGGGACACGAAAGGGCTTTGGCTTAAAATTCATTTATTGAGTTTTGCCATTTTTTTCAGAAGTGTCCCCTTCTGTTTTGGCATTGGTTGAGAGGAAAGAGGAAAACACTGAATGCATATAAGGCTGGGGTCAAAGGCCTTCACAAAACCGTGCTCAGCAAATGCCTCACAGCTTTCCATCTGGGACACTGTTTCTCCTTGCTGAACCAATATAAAATTAAATTACCTTTCACAAATAGAGCAACTGTCTATCGTGAGAGGCGTAGTGAGAGCAGAGCGAGCCAGACAGCAGAGGAGAAAGGGAAGTTTCAGGATGGTCAAGAAAGAGGAAAGGGACTCAAAGTAAGGAAAAAAAACAAAGAGTATCTCCAGGGCTGGAATATGTTTTAGCTATTCAGCTAAACATTTGGCTTCCTGCTGCTTGATTTCTCGCCAATAAGAGAAAATCCCATGCTCCTGGTGAAGACTGGAGACTCAGCAAGAACCTCTTTTCCTCAGCCTGTTCAGTCACTTGTCCTTCTGCCCGTGGCTCCTGAGAACAGCAGGCTTGGAAACGCTCCTCTTCCTGAGGGGGTGCCAAACACGTGGCTCTGGATCTTGCTTTTGAAACCTGCTCAAAAAGAAATACAAGCAAGAGATGGGAGACTTGCTTTCCTAACTGGCAGTGCAGAAGGAATGAAGGAGCAGTCATTTATTATTAACTGCTGTAATTATAGAAATTAACTATAACAGTCGCCAAAACTCTAGTGTTCTGGCCAGAGGAGAAAATAGCTCTTCTAGGTTTTTCATAAGAGAATTACTGTGTGAGATATTGATGGATTTGGTTCATTTGTCCATACCTTCGTGTCCTCACAAGACACTGTACTATGTTCAGCAGTGTTATAAAGCACTGGAATCCTGGGATGAATGTAGCCAGACAAAAATTAAAGGTATTTCTGAATGTATTTCAGAAGTGCCAAGTATTTCCATTTGAAATGGATGGTGTTCAGGGCTTTGAAGTCCTTTGAGAAGATGACTGGGATGAATACCGGACTTGTTAGGGTATGAGGCACCTTAGACAAGTGTGGCAAGAAACCATCACATAGCAAGCATATCAGAAGATAGGATGACATTGAACAGTACAGCACCTCGCTTCCTGACTTTGCAGGAGACAAAGTAACCAAAGTCTAGCCGATGCCTGTAGTTACATTCAAATATAAATGTTTTCCCTTCTTGTGTCTTAATAGGTAGTACTTACTAAAAAAGATGTACATATTTAATGAACCTGGTCCATAACTATTTTCTGTTGATCATCTGTAGGCAAATAAGTCTTTTTGTAGACATATGCAAATTAAATAATAAAATTCACAGCATTGAACAGTACCTGATGCCAGATAGTTTCACTGTTGGAGTTATATGGGTATATTAGTACTGATAATTCAGTGCTATTAGCTCTACTTGCATAAAAAGTCATTAGTACCAAGAAGTCATAATTAAAGTACTCAAGCCTGAATTAGTTTTATTAAGAGAGAAGTAGGAAAATGCATCATTACTGTAGATGCCTAGAGGTTAATGCTTGTGCTAGTGCAGCTATGCACATCTTGCTGGAAAGAAAGGGCAAATTTGTCCCTAGAGATGGAAAGCTTCCTAATAAATCCATTCCTTAAATTTACCAATGACTATGCAAAGTAAATGAAGTGAAATCAGTAAGAATTTTCATAACAAACTAAATGTTTGACACATCACTGGCAGAAAAATGTCCAAGATATTTCAACCCATCTTCCTGCATGTAGTAGGATTTAATATGTTGTTCCTAAGTATCATTTGCTAGTTCATTATTCCATAAAAATACTCTTTTCCACAAAAAATAAATAAAATAAAATGGTATTTGAGCTTAAAGTTATAAGGAGTAGTTATTTAAGTTGTATAAAGGCATAATGCTAGAAGAACTATTTTTCTTACAGAATTTAATAATTATTCCAGGAATATGATACTCTTTTTAAAACAAATGCTTAAGATAGTTAATTATATATACTTGAGTTTTATAATATAAACCTAACTAAAATACATACGCATTCTTCTAGTTTGAAATTCCCCAATGTATCTAAGTGGGCATCTATATTAAACTAAGGCAAGCCGTGCTTTAATATTTTCAGAAACCGTATTAGTTGACTACATCAAACTATTGAAAGAATTGGAAGAATAAGTGGAGGTAATGATCCCTGTAAATGACCTTGCATTGTGAAGCCATAAATAGACCATAAATGCCATTTTCAAAATATGACATGAAGTTTTATTCTCATTATACAGCATGCATGTAACTCCTCAAAGAAGTGGTTCAAGCAGAGATGATACATTCCCAGCCTATACCAGCCTCACCATGAGAATAAGATGAGAAATGAATTATAATTTCTTTAGCTATAATGTCTTAATTGGATATATGTGACAAACTCATTTATACGTGAAAAACTTAAAACACTGATTTGTTCCACTTATCACTTGAACTGCTAACACTTCATATTATCACATTTAATGTTTTCACGTAAACTAGTAACATTTTCAGTAATCCCTACTGAATCTCTTTAATTCCTATATGGAGGAAAAATAAAAATGTTACTTCAGAAAGAACTGACAAAACACTACTCTTTGATTCAGATTTGAGACTTGCCATCTAGAAACAATGAAATTTGTTTAATGACCATGCAATTGGACTTTGTTCTGGTAACAAACAGTACTTGGCAGGAAAATCCTGTCATTACCCTAGCTATGTGTGGTACACAAAGGCTGTCCCTTCTTGGCTGCTTTTTGAAGCCCTCAGAAGAGCCATAAGAGCCTTTTTTCTTTTGGTTTTGTTGCTAGGTCTATAGAACCTTGGGCCGGTAGATACTTCCATGCCTTTTTCTTGGCTTGTCGTAAAATATGAGATGAAATAGAGGCACTGAATTTGCTGCAATGACTACACAAAGCTCGAGGGACCTTAACAGAAGGTTACAAGGAAGGCTGCATGTGAGTATAACATGAAGAAGTATAGGAGGAGGAGGAATTTCAGTTGTTTTCTTTCTGGACAGCAAATATGGGAAAGCAGCCTTCTCATGAGATAATTCAAGTGCAGTCTATAGCAGTAATTTAATGGAAATAGAGAAAAATGCTGGGTTTTGGTGTCTTGGTTTCTCAAAAATCACTGAAAGTTGGGGGAAACAAGGTGGTATAATTTTAGATGCTTGTTTCCTTAACCGTACTCCACTCTGAACATAGCTGCAGCAGTCTGCTCTTACCCAGCAGGCTTTTACTCTAACTCCGATTCCATCTTCACATAGTCTCCCTCCTATATTAATGTGTCAATTCAAGTACTCTTTACTCTTGTCCTACATTTGATTAAAAAAGAAAAGGGGAAAAAAAAAAGAAACATCTGGGCTACATAATTTTAGACTACGCTCCATTAGTAATGGTGACCTTGGTTGACCTTATTTTTTGTTTTAGAAATGTGCATTCCACACAGTTGAGTGAGCTAGAGACCTATTTTCCAAAAGAACACAGAAATGAGAACATAACGTTAGTGAAAGGAAAGTGAGTGTAATCTGAAATCAGGATGTTACATGCAGCCACAGAAGAAGGCAGGGAGAACTGGAGGCATGTGTAATCCAGCAGTTGTGCCTCTTGGCATGCTATATGCCTAAACTTCTCTGCAAGTAGTATGGATATGTTATCTTCACTTATCCACGTTTCCCCTCACCTTGCAATATATTGCCCATAGGAAGCCATGTGTAGTTTGGCGTAATGATGAGACTGTATAGGGGAGAATTCAGATATGTAAAGTGATGTGAGCATGTGATGATAAGCAAGGTCCCCATGCTTGTGCACAACAAAACCCAAGAACCCTGTGCCTCCAAGCAGAGGGCACTTGAAAAAATGCTCTGTGGCAGGGGAAAAGGGTGAGCCAAACATGCACAACTGCACTGGTCCTGCGTGGGAAAAGGAACTGGGACAGAGTCTGCTCTGGCATTTTAGAATTCCTAAATTAGATCCCTGAAATACTGAGCTTCCTATTCCAGGATACTAATGATCATAAAAGGTGTTCTGCATTCAAATGCAAATGGTTGCTTTCCTGGTACTCAGAAAATGAATACTCTCCCCAGATGTGAAGGTGGGAGACACATTTTCAGAAGGTGTGAAAAAGATTTTCTCTGAGGATGATTACAGAGGAATAGTTTTGGGGTTTGTTTTTGTTCTCCCTAAGTGTTTAATCAGACTTACAGGGCTTAGAAATAAGAGGCAAACATAAAATCCAAAACTAATGCCAGGTCCCAACTTAAATGTGCAGCTTCTGTTATTCATTGCTATGGTCTGGGGACTCTTCAAGGCAGCAGGCCACCAAAACGTGCTTCTGTACTGACACGTGGAAGACCTTCATGTGCTGAAAAAGTTCTGCTTTTTCCTTTTTGAGTAACTTTAACCTTAGCAAGAAATTAGTTCATTAATAAATGAAGAGGAGTGAATTAATTATGAATTGAAAATGGCAAAGATTGAGATGCCCTGCAAAATTTCTTTGTCATATGTGCACACACAAATTTGAAAGAAAGTAAGGTCATATAGAAATAATTTCAGGGGAGGATGAGGGAGCAAGTGAGGAAATACTTGAAGTAGCAGGACCTAGGGGAGTTGCTGCTCTGGAAAATTTATGGCATGCAGTTTTGGGGAGAACACAACCAAATATATGTATTATGAGTTATTTTTGAGAAGCCCTCGGGAGCAACTTAAGATGTGCACTGAGCATGAACTGTTAACTTGGATCTATCTCTCTCTTCCTCTGCGCCTCTTGCATCCTGCTGTAGGATTGTGCACACCAGGCATCGCCTCCACGTGGCACTGGGATCTCAAAACAAGGGAGTGGAAGTGGGTCTGCACCCAGGAGAAGGAGCAGCAGCCCCTGTCACTTATTTAAAGTTGGGAGAAAATATATCTAGCTGTACTGACTTGTGAGCTGGGAGTAGGGAGGAAAGGAGGGAAGGAACTAAAGATGGTTACGGGACTTTTACATTTAACTTCTGCTTGTAAAAGCATAATAGAATAATAGGGAAAAATGTCTCTCTATACAAATATCTCTTATATACAAACACTTTGAGCGTAAAGTATTGTGGTTCTTATAAAAGTTATTTTTTTCCAGGCACTTTTTTAATTGGTCTTTTATACTGAAAGTACTGAAAATCATTGGCTGTACAGACTCCTCCAGATGAAATGTCCTTGGATTTCATTTCAGAGTTTTATTTCATGCTATGAAATCAGCCAATAAAAATTAATTCACATTTACTTGAACAGAAGTAGTACTGTTTGTTACAGAAAAAAAAAAAAAGAGCTGAAAGACTACCAAGTGTATTAAAAATAACAATATGTCAAACAAGGTAGTAGAGGTTTAATGAGCTGCCTTAGGGATTAATAATTTAGCAGCTACAGTAATGTATATCGTATGGAAAAGGTAAAGCATATTCATGAGTTTCAAATGGGCAAAGTAAATGGTAGAGAAAACATTGATTTAGAGTCAAAAGACTGGATATACAGGCAAAGAATACAAGAACGTCAATGTGGAAAGAAATCTGTGTAAATGGGTGAAATAATTCTATAGTTGCTGTAGACACAGTAAAATACAATTTACCCCTCTCAAGAGTGTCTTTAAAAAGCAATAAAGTCCACAGGGGAATATTGCATGAAAGAAAACCTGTCCAGAAACAGGCTTCTCTGTATATGCAATTTTGGCCTTAGGGACAGTATTATTTATTATGTTAATTCCCTGGGATTTAGAGAGCTTTTTCCTAGAAGTGGAACACTTTGGGAAAAATATCTCTAGGGGAAACTGTGAATTTTTCCTCCTCCAAACTGTCTTGCCTAAAGATTTCATCATGGAATCTGTCCTTACGCAGTTAGAGATGAATCAGACTTTACTGGAGAGCAAATTACCAGATATATAATTGGCTTACAGGTGAAGAAGAGCAACAGAAATAGGAGTAACATATGGAAAAAGATAAGATGGCGTTAAAAAATGCATAGCTTGGCTTCAGGAATGACTTTGGCTGTGATGGGCTTTGACGATAGTTTGCAGCTATTGAAAAAGTGTGAAATAAAAAGGACGAAAAGAAATCGTGTGATACTTAGAGTATTTTTGTTTACACCAAGATTGAATACAGCCATATGTTTTCTGTAGAGGTGGCTGTACATTCCTTTCAGCCTATATCCACTAGATTTTTAACCAGGCAGCTTGCACTCTGAGAATAAAGAGAATATATGTATCTAATATTTCATTAGCTCTTTGCCATCCATATCCCTGTTCAGATCCCATCTTTATAGGACAGGGAAGATTGTTATCTTCATTTCACAGATAGGAAGGCTTCCAGTGTGACTGCAGGAGCATGTACATACTGCGGTGCAGGCTTGCATGTCACCTACAGAGCCCAGTGGAAAGCCACGCCAAGGTTCTCTGAACCATGGTCTCCTCAAAGGAGCAGACTTGCCTAAAACTGCTTATAAAAGTTTGTTCCAGAAGTGTGCAGCAGGGCAGCGAACTGAACCTCCCTGGTTTCTCACGTTCTGTGCCAATGGTATTGTGTCATCCTTCCTTCCTCCTCCTCTGTAGTCAGGCACGTGGTTGTATGTACGACAGGAAATACTACTGTGGTGTGGAAGGAATCCTACCCTATGAACAGAAATATCACTCAATGAAGCATTTGTAAAATGGAAGAGGGTAACTGGTTAGTCAGAGGTGGCAAGTAATCCTGTTCCTATAATGATACCTCATTTTCTCCAGTAGGAACACGGATATTTTTTTTAGCACCTGGAAATAAGTCCATTTCACTGTGAAAGCTGCTTTCCAACTATGTGAGGCTGTAGTCTAAATTCAATTAGTTTCAAATAATGTCTGCAGGGTGGCCAAGACCTTCCTGCAGCTTTACCTTCAGGCTTCCTCTATTGCTGCTTTTTCCACTCAATAATTCTAGTGATTTTGCTGGTATATGCAACTGGCTGTTGTTACCTTTTCAGCGGTGCCAGGTGGTCATCTTTCCTTTGTGGTAGTTTTATTCCAAGCAGTTGGCTTCTGGATGCCTTTTCCCATTAGCTGGCTGTTGCTTCCTAATGATTGAGCTGCTGCTTCTTGTTTAGCATTTTCTTTTCACAGCTCTCAGCTTGTTGCTTCAGTTGACATGCCAGTAGACTCCCTGACAACATCAAGTATCTCCTTCTGTTACCTCTGTTCCTTCTGCTGCTTCTGCTTTTTGCTATGCTTGGCATTCTGGTTCTTGTTCATCAAGACTATTGTTTGGATTAAAAATCAGCATTTCCTCACTGATTTTATTTCTGAGGTTCTTATTGTTCTATTACTTTATTTTCCATTGTATTGCTGGCCTCAAGCTCTAGAATTTTATTCAGGACAGTTGGTCTATTTTGAATTCTGGTACTGCATATTTATTGTACATGCTAAGGCAGCAGATAATTCTGGACAGGCCATGGTGATTAACTTCTGCATGTTTTATTTGTGCAAATGCTTTGGATGTTTTTAGAGTTTCCATTCCTCAGCAGCTCTCTGTGAATCATAATGGTGAGTGGTGTTAACAGATTTAAATTTAAGACTGGACTTTATCACCTATTTCAGAAATGCAATATAAGCAACATAATTAAGCTTCTTGTTAAGGAACCAAAATCCGTTTTTAATCGAAAGATATAGGTTAATTAGCACAGAATGTGGATCAGAGACACGGAACAGCAAGACTTTTGTTTTTCATAATCTGGTCTTCAGAAGTCAATGTGTGCTTTTTTGTTGCCTATGCCAATGAATGGATGGATGGGGTGTTTTTCAAAATCAGACTTTAAAGTAGCCTGCTAGCAGTGTTGAACCATTTAGAAAAAAATTGAACTCAGAGTATTTACCTTGGTGTAGAACATTAGTTATGCATTAATGGACTTCTCTAAAATTTTATATCTGTGTCACAGGGTTCCATTTTTGTCAAAAAGGGTTCAGATTGAGAATTCTGCCTACCCGCTCTGAGAAAGGTATCACAAAATTATGATTACTTCATATTTGCTTATAATTATTTCTGTTTAAAGAGGCTAAAAATGAACAAGCTTTGATCATATTTGTGAGAAAAAAAATAATTCGCAAACAGCATCATAAAAGTGAATGCATTGGGATATAGTGATTTTTTTATGATTATTTATTAACTTGAATTTCATTAATATTGTTCATGTACTTCATTGTATTGCCACTATTTATAGTAATGGTATATCAGTAATTACTTGTATGAAATTATTACAAAATCTGGGTTTAAAAGATGATCTGCAGCAGCAGGTTGACATAGAAGACAGTGCAGTCTCCATTGCCTGTTGCTTTCCTGATAACCACGCACGTGACTAAAAGGTTTAAGAGCATAAATCATGTGACACACAACAACCATAACAAGTGCAGCTGGTGGGACGTGGGTGACAAAGCCATCTTGGAATGGCTGAGCTTCAGTTTTGAATTAGCCACTAAGCCAGAGGGAGTCTTGCGACTTATGCTAGAAGTCAGAGCGCTTTTTATCTTGAGTCTACCAACCCATGGCTTGGGCATTGGATGGTTGTGTCACTCTCACCTTTTTGCGTCTCTTCTCATGGTCTGGACTGCTTGGCTTTTCCCATCCTATGAAAAAGTAAAATCTCAGCTACTTTTTTGTGCTGTTCCAGAGCTTTACCAGGACACAGGAGCAGTCAGAGCTGTCTGCAGTCATTTGTGTGGGAGGTGTGTGAGGGGACTTACGCATTAACTGTGCTGAAATAACTACTGTATTTGACTTGGCTAATAATCAAGCGATATTTGTTATCAAAAACATATTCTGATACAGGGGGATACAGGAGCATTTTAATCATTAAACTCTGTACTCAATAATTCCACAAAAATGAAAATATAAAATACTTTGATGAAAAGAAGCAATTACTTTTAAAAGGCGTAGGAAACACTATTTATGAAATAGGCACCGTTTGTTATGAAGTTTAAACTCAGAATACCGAAGTCTTTGGGGGATAAAATGTTAAGTAATTCTGCAGTCTTAAGTTTTTTTTTTTAGATGCTGCAGTGTCCCTGTGTTGCCATGGTAACATACTTTCTGTATAATTGCCAGGCTGCTTACAGTGATGCAAATAAGTAAAGAAGTTGTCATATGGTATGACCCAGGCTTATATTTGAGCAGAGATTTATTGTCCACAGAGCAGCAATAACACCAAAGATATCTGTCACCTGCAGGATTAGGAATTGCATGTCACTGAAGTGCTGCAGAAAAATTGGCAGCAAAAGTGAAGCGCTGGGCCTAGATGTTATGCAGAAGGACTAGAAGCCCTCCCCTAAGCCAGTTCCTGCTGAGCTTAATTTCACTAGTACTTAACATGAGTGGAGGATCAGAACTTCTACAGCTAACACCAGTCCTAAGCATGTTATTTAGGAATTTCATTTGTCTTGGAGGCACAAGAAGTCTAGAGGAAAGAGATTTCGAAAGAGAGAGAGTCATTGATTTGACACTCACCAGCAAAATCTGGCCCCATCTCCAAGAGGAATTAGTGCTGGGACCCAAAGAACCACTCTCAAAAATAGAGAAAAAAAAAAAAAGGGGGGGAGGAAAAAAGGGAAGAAAAGAAGAGAAACATTAAAGTTTTCTTTAGTTTCTCTTTGACAAAGCCAACACTTAAATCTTGTATGCTTCTTCAGGACATTTTCAATATGAGCTGCAAATCCCAGTGGTTCTTTCACTTGCAGGGATCCTTCTCTTGGCGCTGCTTTCTCCCCTCGGTCCTCACTGTAGTTTGATGTGTTGCTCCATAAGGAAGAAAGCACCTAGGGTAATTTCTTAGTGATGCACCCTGGGTGTTTCTGATGAGCAACCTAAGAGTGCTCATTGCTATGTTCAGTTCAGGCTGAAAATTATATAAGTTTCTTGAATACAAATTTTAAAACATAAAAGTCATAAAAGAAAATAAAAAACAGAATCAAACAAAACCCAAAAAACCACAGCACCCAAACCAAAAAACACAATTCTGTATCAGTCTTGTCAAGGATTTCCTAGTTGCTCCAAAGTACCCAGTGTGGGGACATAGCAACTCGCTCAGCTGTTGTGTATAACACTTGCTCTGAGGTCTTCCTCTGTTAGGGTTAGGTTTCTCTTTCCCTTTCCTCCAAATTCACCTCTAATTAATTAGACTTGAAGCAACTTCACAGAGATACTTCAACTGTGTTCCTTAACTAGTCTTTCTGGCTTCTGGCTCCTTCTGCAAATTATTTTAAGGATATTAACAGAACTTTATATCCCTAGATTAGGAGAAGGATTCATAGCTCATGCACATGAGAGGGTTTATGACTTCCAGCTTACCATTATCTTCTTTCTCAGAGACCATATGTGACAAAATCGTAGAAATAAAAATCCTGACATTCAGAGTCTTGTTTTACAAAGTTACTCTCTCCTGATTTTGTCTGTCTGGGATAGGTTTTATCATTGCAATATGTGGCATTGTAAATTGTGAGTTAGTATAGGAAAATCATGACTCTTTTCTCCATATAAGAAGCACTGTAGAATAAAATAATAAAAGCAAAAAACTAGGAGAGTTGCCATCCGTAAAACTGCAGAGTAGATTCAGATTACATATGGCTTATACCCTCACAGGAACTTTTTTTTTTTTTGAGAAAAGTGGAGCGAGTGAGTGGTTGTATTTCAAATCATGATTGGATTTCAAGAGTGACTGTTTACCTTCAGAGTATGGTCGGTCTTTGTTCTACCCTTCTTGCAGAAATGGACTATCAAAAAATAATGTATGAAAGTATCTGATAGAGAATATTATTCAAGAACAATTCTTATCCATCACTCCTGTGCAGGAACAGCGAAAGCATCACTGTAAACATCCTGAGCATGCAAGGTGAAGTTCATAGATTTATACCACTGGCACTCATGGCAAGATAACTTAATTTTTAATATTCAGGACGCTTACCTATATCAAAATCTGTTTCTTCCTTTTTACTTGTCCTAGAAGTCTCATGTTTACAAAAACATTACTGTCATTGAATAAAAATTACTATGTCCATACTAATTCTCTACTAAGCTTGCTTTAAAATTCCAGTTATTTTAGATGCAAGAATTAGAAGAAAAAAAGTGTCTTTGAAAGTTCTGTACGTGCCACCATTCAACCAGGAAAATCACTGCAATTCAGAATGGTTCTCATTATAACATTTTACACGTCCTATTAAAAAGAACATGTAAGTTGTTTGATGGGGGAATGATTTTGTTGTTGTCTTTATAATGGCATGTTGGTCTATTACTCCTACCTAATGCTAGTAATAAAAATAATAGTCTATAATTGGGATGTCCGATAAAATGCTTTTAAATGGGAGCACATAAAAGTATTGTGTGAAGGCAATAACCTTGGTAAGGTAGATGAATGCTTGCTTATATGAGTCTGTTGGGAACAAAAGAAGAGTATTTTGAATGTATGTGACACAGAAATTTTAAATTACAAGCTATGTTCATTTTCTCCTCTTATTATATTCTGTTTTGTTCTTTTGCACATTCTCTGCATTTTGTTTTCCATCCTCTGTTGCTCAAATGAACCACTGATACTCAAAATCTCAAGGGAAAATGAGACATTTTCGACTTGTGCCAACTCTTGTCTCATCCTCAAAACAGAAGTAAACAAATAGTCTTCTCTCCTACTATTTCTGAAAATAAAATAATTTGCTACCTTTTTTTTTTTTTAACTTGTGAAATCAACCTAAATTTCCACTGGTGATAGCCCTGAAAATCATGAAGGAAAGCTATGGAAAACTTCCAGCCTGACAGTTAAATCAATATTTTTTTATATCTCTTTCCACGGGACTTCAGTGTATGAGATTGACTGTTTTAGGCAACAGAATGCACAGACACACACACACAAAATAAGTGTGTGTGCTTATGTCCCGTGTCACTCTGGTTCTGCCACTTTTGATGATGTGAACACAGAACCGAAATCCAGAACTTCAGGGGTTCTTGCCCTGCTGTTCCTATCAAAGTGCGATTTAGTCTTGGGCATACTACAATGGCAGCTTGTTCCTGCACTTGTAACCCCTTCTGTAAACTAAGCAGAAAACTATTTCTTACCGAGTCGTCTCCCTGGGGTGTCCTAAGGATTAATTGCTGTAAGCGCAGTTCCTGGAACACATAAAGTTCCCTATAAGTATCCATTATTAAATGTTATATCCCCTCAAGTACTTATTCACATTAGTTTTCCTTACTGAAGTAGCCCCAGTAACATGTTTCTATTAATTATTTTTACTATTTGCCACTCTTCTTAAACACAAGCTAAATGGCTTTGGCTGTGGGAAAGCAAATTCACCAGACAGCTGCTTTATTCTGTATTTAAAGTATACATAGCACTTTCTTTTTCCATTACTTTATTCACTTATGTTTATCTTTGTCAATGAATCTTTTACTCCAGTGGGTTTCTGACTCTTATTTTCCTTATTAGGGGAAGTACTTAAGAATGCTGGAAGTAAAAAAAATGCTCAACCCAATAGTAGAGAAATAAAGTAGAAGAAGCATCATACATCCTTGCAACTTGCAGAGATCTCATGATTTCCATAACAGTCTGAGGCATGAGAAAGGAAGAGACAGCGATGAAGATTTCAGAAAGCTATGGCTTGAACTGGCATGCAAAATAGGTATGGTTTTAAAACTGATTCCATTAACTTCTAAATAGTCTGGCATTGAGTTGAAAAATTAGTCAGAAGGCTGTTCTTAAAATTCACATTGTTTTTCTGTCATTTTTCTGCTTGTTCCATTGACTGAAGCTGCCTCCTCTTTCCATGTGTAGCCTTACATAGGCAGACATAGAAGTTCTTTGTCCTGGAGTCCCTCTGTTTCCTGCATTTTTCTGTTTTCCTGTTAGCATCCCTAGTGTATTTACAAAGGTGTCTAAACCTAATTAATAAAGTTCACAAAAGCAAGTTGACTTACCCTCTTCTCTCCACCACCTTTCCACTAAACAAATGTAATGACTCTCTCCATTAAGTAAATAGAATTCAAACTACTCATTCAGTTTAATCTGCAAGAACAAATAGGTAGAGAGACCTAATGTGATGACCTAGATGAATTCTTCACCAGCAGGGAAGTTACTTCATTCTTTCTGCTGATGTGGTTGCATTCCTGTCTTAGAAGTTTTCTTTGTTTCATTTTCCTTAACAATTTATTTTGTAGCACTAGAAATGTCAGGGCAACTCCAAATTTAGGAATCTCTTCCCTCTCCTTATTTAAAATAAAGAAATACATAAATAAGTGTCACCGTGAAGGTGGTTAATTACTTAGGACATTCATGGCTAGGACACGATACCCCTGGTTTCTTCTGACTTCAAAACTTTCCAACCAAAGTGCACTCAATATCTTCTTTGTCTTAAAAAGTGCTTAGCAGTATTAGAAACTAATTAAGGCTGAATTTATCATTATGCTTAAGCATGTTCCTTAGCTGGGGGACACAAGCAGTTCTACTGACTCCATGTTCTTATTTATAGGCTTAAATTTTAGTACCTTCCTGAATCAGAACAAATTACGAAGATGGTAAATGGGAAAAAAAAGTTCATTTGTTCTAAATGAAAAAAATATACAACACACATTTTGATTTCAGAAAATATATGCAGTTCTCTACCATTCCTCTGAAAAAATCCCAGCATGTTACACTTGCCAGGCACCAAAGTGATATTAAGGACTTATTACTTTCAAATTTAAAATCTACCTTTGATTTATCTTAGTTCAAAGCCTTGGAGCTGTAATAAATTGTTGAATGTTCGTACCTGGCTTCTGATATGTCCTTGGCAAGGGTACTTACAGCAGGGAAATTAAAATCTTGGACTTTTGTAGGAGAACACTTATCCTGGGCTTCTGTAAATGAGAGTCTTGTCTAGGAATTTAAACTAGCCTATAATCATGTATCAACCTGTTCGTATGCCAGATCTGACAAAATGTTGAGCATATGAAGCTTCCCAGAAACTAACTGAAATTACTGGTGTTTGGTACATCAGGGATCACAACCCACATTTTTCTGTACAAGCTGTGATACATAACTTTGCAGTAAATGCCCAAGGTTCAGTATTATAAAGCAGAAGCAGAACCTCCCCACCCAAAGAAATCACACAAAATAATCAGATGATTTCGGCATTTCCCCCCACGCTCCATCTGCTGCATAACACTGTTTTTTACCTGCACTCCTTCCCTTTTTTCCATTCAAAGGTATCCTGTATCATAGAAGGGCAGTCATCATCTGCCTCCCAGCAGTGAAGAATGTAAAGCAGATGGAAGCCAGCAAGTTAACAAGACCAGCAAGCATTGGCCTGGGTGAAAATAGGCATGATGTCTCATTTACTACACATTAAGATGGCTGTGCCAAGGGAGTACTAATCATAGATGTGCAAGATTGAAAGATCTGTGTCCTTCGTGTCTTTTGCAAGTCCTATGCTTTTCCTTGATCTGACCATTCCCTCAGACCTGCAGTCTTAACGACTCACACAAGACCCTGAAATTAATCTTTCAAGTTCTTCTGTAGTTCTTCCATGAATGCTTTAAAATTGCCTCTATGTACAATTTTACTGCTCTCAGATCACCTTGTTTGAGTGTGGACGTGGTTCTCTTGTGGTAGGCTAGATCAAAAGAACATGCAATTCACAGTTCTTCAAAAAAATTTTAAGCTACAGGTTTAATGGCAACTCTGGGATCTCTGGCTAAATTAGTTTTTCAGTAGGAATCTTCATGGATTCCAATCATGTTTATATATATTAGCAGGGGTAAAAGATGTTTGATAAAGAGTTTGGCATTGTGAATTTGAATTGCTACGTTATTTTTGAGTTTACAGTTTAAGCCTGTGCCCTTATGCAAATTTATTAAAGATTATTCCATTGCTTTTGAAAAGCACTCCAATGGGGTGGTCTGTTCCCTGTACATCTAACGGCATTTGGGACCAGCTAAGGTTGTTCAAGACCTGCCATTTCTAAGAAATTCTGGGAAGGATCACCAGTCTAGACTGGAGTGGTGGAAGAAAGGAAATATAGGATTCTTAATGGTAAGCCATGAAAAATACATGTTTTCACAACAGAAGGTCGTTCAAGATGAGGAGAAAACTTGTGATGATTTTCCCTTTAAAGTACTTCATGCATAAGCCACAGCAAAGATGGGGTCATAGATCACAAATTATCTGGATTCTACCTAGTGTACTTTTTTTTTTTAAAGTTTTACAAGTTTTGGTATTAGAAACTTCTTTTCCTGTCAGTCTTTATGACTTACTCATCACAGTGGTTCACTAACTGATGACAATGATCATATGTCACCCTTCAGGCACTGAGTCACTCTGGAAACGTGGATCTCTTGGCTTTTTCTCAAGAGAACAATATATTAAAAAGGCCAAATAGAGAAGATGGGGTAATGGCTCTTAACACTATATTTCTTAGGATATCAGTAGGAGAGAAATTATGATTGTGGGACTTAGGGTTGGCAACTCAAACACCTTTGTCCTTACAAAGTATACACTTAGTCTCTGAACCGCCCTCTGGGGCAGTAATGACTTGCATTAGAAGTCTTAGATCCTTCTGTCAGATCCAATCCGATAGCTGTAACAACCCCAGAGAACTCAATTGTTGGCACTAACAAGGAAGTGCAGAGAGATTACATATGATTAGGCTAAAAATTCCTAAAAGCAAGCAAAAAATTTTAGATGGCTGATGCTTTGGAATAAATTATAGACTGTTGACTGTGGTGGGTAGGTTATGGTCCAACTATTTACAAATTCTACAAAAAGTGGATGTCATGGTATGCCTGGGGCACACAATCCCTTCTGGAAAATGGATGGTTTTTCTCTCGGGTATGCTGGAAGAATTCTATCCGATGGCTTTTCTTGTGGCAACAGGAAAAATAAGCCCTTACTATTCATGTTCTTTTTCCTGGCTGTTTTTTAAGAATGGGTTTGCTGCCTGTATCTTGATGTACAACTTTCCTCGGTCTTGGACTCCATTCACAGATGTGTTCCTTGGGCCCTATAAATTAAACATAGGATAAACAAAGCCAGAAAATCACGCATTCAGATTATGAATGAATTCTGTTTCTGCAAGGTATGGAGTCCTTTCCTTAAGCTGCCAGAAATATGCGAGTCAGTGGAAATGTAAGATCTTCCTAGGTGAGATTCTGTCCTAATACCAGGCTCTAATTTATCATTCTCAAGAGAAAGTTCACTGTGGCTAGCAATCGGTTAATGAGAAACAAATTCTTCACATAAAAAGTAAAAAATATGACTTGGTAGGTATGTTCCTTTTCACACAGCAGTTTGTGAATACATAATTAAACACTTATTCGACTGTGAGCTTGATTTATGGCAGACCAGCTCAGGGATATATAATCAAGTTCCAGTCCTGCCTGTTTAATTGATCGATGGGAAAGTAACTGGCTGTAATTTAATAAAACTGAAAGCATCAAAGGCTTTCAGAATGTTGTTATTTTTCTTGGGAGACTGATCAGAACATATGCAAGACGGCCCTCACTATTTGCTGGATCCAAAGGTCCAAGCTGCCTTTTATGCTTGGCTGTCTTTTTTTTTTTTTTCTTTCCCCATAGCACATCTAAAAGCCTTGCATTTCTCTTTTTCAACATAGAGACTTAACATTTTCAGACCTGAAGTCATACATTGTAAGCACTCAAACTGCATTACTGTTTGGTTTTGGTTTTTTTGGGGTTGCTTTTGGAGTGTTTTTTATATGGCTGCTAATGTCATCTCCCTGCTTTGTCTCTGTGGATCTATTAGTATTACTCATTCTTGGAATCCTTATATCCACTGATCTCCATACCACCATCCATAGCAATTTTTAATGGAAAAAGAAATCATTACTGTTCTTCATTTCTTGAGATATTTGTAAACCTTTACTTAAACCCTTTGTGCAAGCATTTTATTTTATTGTGTATGTAAGTTAGGCTCTGACTGATGGAGAAGTCATTCGTCAAAAGAAGTCTCAGAGCAGAAACCGTGCATTCTCTGATGACACAAAACTCACTGTGTTTTTTAAGTGAACATAGCACAATATCATTAGGGCTTTATTGCCAAATGTTGCTGTGTATTGTTCAGTTATAAAGAAGGAATATAAATATTATATCTAGAGAGAAATAGCCAAAGGACATGCTCTACTTATTCTTGCTCTTAAAGAAATACGTTTGCCACTTATTACCTTTTGAAAGGGATTTGGTGCTGAGGTATTATTTTTATTTTGAATATTTCCTTCTTAGAACAGATTTCATTGTTAAAAAAACATGGTAATAGAGGACAGCCCTCATGCTGACAGCTTTCCCAAATGACAATGGCTGAGTACACCTCATATATCTTGGTGGTGAGGACATCCTGCAGGACATGCTAGCGTTCAATGGAAAATTAACAGCAGAAGCATCTATGGTGGGAGGTTGTAGAAGTCAGAAGGCACAACTACGGAATGCAACAACCCAATTTCCAGATGAACTGAAAAGACATTCTAGGGAAAGATTCAAACAAGGGTGACAATAAAATCTCCCCCATGATGGTAACAAGGATTAGCATTGCCTAGCAGCTATTTGTTTTGGTATTACAGAGATATAGGAGTTATAGCTGTGTGTCAAACCATGCACAGAGAGTAATTAGTGCTAAAGGATAAAAATAACACAAATCCAAGAAAGGTGGTTAGAATCCAATCTTACTTTAGAAAGTGTTCTTCCTCTAACTAGCTAAATTTAATCAGATACTAATAATGCAGTGACCTTCTGAGGGATTCATCCCATAGATGTGATTTACTCTCAATATGCCCAGAAAGCAATGTTCTAAAAACGATAAGCAAAAGTTTCAGACCACAGATAAACAAAAGTTACAGACGTTGCTACTTGTATATTTACAGATCCTTTACTGGAAGGAAGGAGCAGGTCTATGCTGTGATCTTTCTTTGATATGAGATTCAAGGTAAGCCAGGATATACGTCAGATCCTGTCAAGTAGAACGCGCTCCAGCTTCAAATTGGCCTATGTGTCTGAATCTATTTATTAGTTGTATTTTCAGGTCTTAAGGAATTAATACTACTCCCCCCTACAGGAAAAAAATAAAATGCATCTGTTCCTGCTTGTATAATGATGTATGTAATAGCAGACATCGTTAGGTCCAACAAAACTATGTTGAATAAGTATCTTCTTTGCTGGGAGTACGTCTAGAAGTACAGCTGAGCCTGTCAAATAGCTGCCATCTGACACAAAGGCCAGTCCTGCTCCTCTTTCTGCCTTCCAGTTAAGGTCTTTTCTTTTTGGATTGCAGCACAGACTCATCAAGATGGGGTCCCATTCAATGGTGAATTTTTTCAGGGAGCTGAGCCAACAGAGGTTAGGGTACAGTTGTGCTAGTTTAGTGTTTGTGACTGGTTCACTGCAAATGGGATGAATGTTAAGGAAATAGCATATGGAAAATGGTGGGAGCACTTGGCTGCAGCTAAGGGTTAGTTTTCCTTAGCTGCAGTATGAAACTGCATCTCTAATGGCTTATAAACATATATGCATATATGTAAGTATGAAATTAACAGACTTTAAGGAAACGGCTGTATCAGTAGAACAGGACATTAGATGGACATAACTTCTCTGCCTTTATGTTTCTAACATCTGTTTTCTTTTCTTTTCTGGTGTTTTCTTCCTCTTCTCACCTGTGACTGGCACTTTTCCCAGTGGTATGACCCAAATGTTAGATCAATGTTCTAAACCAACTGACTTCTGAACAGTTTGGGGAAAAAGAGGGAGTCCCGTGCCATCCACAGCAGACGTGGCCGTGGCAGAAAGGCAGGTTTTGACTTTAGCCATGGTCCTGTGCAGTGGGTGTACCAGGACAGTCCTGTTTTGCTAAAAAAGAGGCCCAGGGACTGAGATCCAATATTGATCTCCTGACTGTCTGCATTACTTAACAGCTAACTGGCTCTGTTTTGGACCATCCCATTTCACTTTCTAAGGCTATGTCAAAGTGTCCTTAGTCATGTGGACACATGCCAGTCTGGCTTCTATTTAGCAATATAGACAGAGCTAGTATAATTTAGAGAAAAATCTCCAGGAAAAATTGCTCTACATATCTTGCAGCAGTAATTTAATCCCAGCCCTTTTAAGCAATAATTACTTTTCATACTCTCAGCGATGAGTCAACTACTTAGCTCAGCATGCAGGACTAGGGTGAAGTAGGTCCTGCTCCTGCAGGCACGTGGTTTCATCTGTCCATCCATAAAGAGGCTGGGTTCTTGGGTGAAGACCCAACTCACTCCCAAACCCATTTTATGTATGCAGAGAAAGAGAATGTTTCTCAGCAATTAGTTAGTACTCCTGATCTTGGCATTCAAATTATATTTACTATCCCGTTTGTGAATCTGGCAGAAGTTTGGGATAAAATCATGGAGTGTGTTTCCATGATGATTTTTCCTCAGCCAAACCAGCTACTGAAAGAAACAGGGATTTTATCTGGGTCATTGCTGCATAAGCCCTTAGGTCACGTTCTGGCACCCCTGCATACTAGGTACTTCTCTGCTGGTCCAGCAATCTCCTGCAGTTAGATTAGTAATCACCCCAGGAAAACTGAAAACTAAAAACATCTGGGTCCTCATGAGCCTTTGGAAGAACAGTTTTCTGAGAGAAAGGCACTACTAAATAGTGAAAGTGCTAAAAACATTGAAACAGCATTAGAGTTAGTATATTGTCTCTTGTTCCTTTTGTGAACTCCTGGATAGGATTACATGAAGAAGCTGACTTTGGTTTAATTGAGACATAGCAGAAGGCAGTGTTCTTCTGATGTTACTTTAATTACAACAGAAGAAAAAATAGCAATAGCAGAAAGTACTTGAGTAGTAATTTCAGCAGGTGCATCGACAGTAATAAAAAATCTAATTCTTGCTTATCATTGTCAAATGGGGGGAAATTGTTCCTTCAGCCTTTTGCTGTGAATCACCAGATTATCACAAATCAGTCCTTAAGTGCTATTCAAATAGCGTGAATTTGGGAGACCACCAGTTTTCTGATGTACCCTCTATCTGTTCATTTAAAAACGGCTTTTTCCAGTGGATAATATGGGAAATTAACTTCCTACATCCTCCTGGTGCCACCACAGCCACAGTGTTTGTGGGGAGCAATACCTCCCTGACATAAACAGTGCAGGGATGTTCAACAACTGCATGTCACCATGAGGAGTATAACGCTAGTCATACTAATTCCTGAGGGAACGAGAAACTTGAGATGGATCTAGACGTCAGAAATGTTTATTAATCATCCCGTTAAAAGGATATTCATTTAGAATGGATGCTAACTGTAGCTGATTGATAGATATATGATAGGACAGCATTTCTTTAAAAGTCATTTGTTTATCCATTTTCTTTAGGAGAGCATTCCCTATGTCAGAGGTGTCTAAAATATATTTGAAGAAACATTGTTATCAGTTAGAGAGCCTTTATTTTTTTAAAGTTTTTTAAAGTATATTTTAAAGTCTTTTAGCAACTACAGTATCTAGCAAGCTCTCTAAGCACTGGGATCCACTGAAATGAAAGGTTTTATCAGAAGTTTCTTTTTGAGACAAACCAGTTTCAAGGCAAAAATAAAAAAAAAAAAAAGTGGGACAAGGAGAGTGAGCAAGCTATTGATGTATTTCATAGAGCAGCTGATATTGCTGAAAAAGACAAACTCTTGCTCATTCATGAATTCCTGGTACCCAAATATTTAACTGACTTAGCTGTAGCTATTGTGAAGTGTCAATCAAAAATATTAAAATGAGATTATTGGGAATGTTCTTTTAAATTTCTTGAATAACCCAGGATACACTTTTTATAACATACCAGAATGTTAAAATTGATTTACATGTAACTCAGATTTCTCTAACCTGTATAACTAGTTTCATCTCTGCATAAAAAGCAGTGATTTATTTGTTCAGTGGTGCCTGTGGGACAGAAGTAAATATTACATACCAGGACTGAAATGTGCAGTCTGTATCATAACAGTTCACTGGCAAAGATACCCATGAGATGGAATAGCTGTCGTTTCTCTTGAAATCAAAGAGAGATAAGATTGCTGTTGAGATGGCTGAATTTACTAAATTACTTTCCAGTCTACTTAAATAAATTAATACTAATGTTACCTTTAAATATTGAGAAAGGCCCCAAAGGAACACAATTTACTAACGTAGCTGGTTTCAAATAAAATCTGACATATTAGTGTCCCCAGCTTGATGAAATTTAAGAGTTGTTTAAACTCTAGCTGTCTGTTTAAGTCTTTATTTGGATTGGAATACTTATTTTAAAAAATTATTATTTCTTTTTCCCTGCCTTAAAATTCTGTATCACCAATGCAGCATAAAAAATTTAGAGGTTAGCAGCAGAACTATATATATAGTGTCAGAGCAAGAGGAACACAGCAATTGCTTAGTTTGTCTCTTCCCACACTTATTTTAAAAACTGATTATTTAACACACTAGTTCAACCTTATTAGGCATATAAAAGCCTTACATAAAATCATATGCATAGCATCTTAATATATTGAAATAACAAGAGACTACATCTGTTTGAAATGGCTGGGGAGACATTTGCTTTATATTCTAAAATGAGTTTTTATGAAACTCCTACATGGGAATGAGAAGTTGGGTTAACAGCTCTTTTAAGTACTCTAGTGAACTAGTTTTAAAAACTAGTGCTTACTTTGCAATCGCCTCTGCGTAGCACAGCTTGCATTTTCATGCAACACTTTCCTGTGTCATTTTGCATAAGTAATTGGATTTTGCACTTTTCCTCCAAAAAATATTTTGTGTGACTTGGGTATTAGACACCTTCGGTGATAGTGAGTGAATTGCATTTCCCTGCAGCACAAGAGATTCATACACAAATGTCTTTATAGCGCATATTAATTTGAGGCAATGCATTGATTAAAAGGATTTGCATCAATGGGGCATGGAGTCTGTCACCTAGAGACAGAAGGTTGGAAGTTAATTTCAAGTAAGCATTTACAGATTTTGATGTTTCTACTTTGCTAGCTACTTTCTGCTCTGCCAAAAATGGAATAGATGCTGAACTTTTATGTACAGTTGGAGCAACTGTACTTGAAAACGCACAAAAAAACACCCACCACTCTTCATCCAAATTAGACAGTTCTGAAGCATATGGGGAAAAAGAAACAGCAACTTAACTTTTCTCTCTCTTTTTTTTTTTTTAATTTTATTTTATTTAAAGCAATTTCCTCAGGAATGTGGGTGAAAATTATAGACAATAAAAACCTTTTTCTTCCCCAGAACAAATAGGTTCTGGAAATAACCTCTACAAAGTTTCTGCAGCCTGACTTCCGAACCCGTCTTGATCCCAATACTCAGGAATCTTCTTGTGGTCTCCATCCATGTTTGGTCATTCCTTTTGTTTCTACATAACAGCATGGGTTCCCATAGTTGAATTGGGGTTGGTTCTGTTGTGACAGACAAGTTTCCCTATTGTCACACAGAAATAGGACAGTGACTGGGTGGCACTGGGGTGCCATCATGGGAGAGGTGGGTCAGATGTCTTTGGCAGATATATATCTGGCTAGACTGTAAGAACCAAGTGTCTTGGTATTGTCTAAGAATAGATCCCAGCTTCATTGTTAAAGTAATTGTAAGCTCAACAGAAGATGTAAGTGTGTAACTGTGGCTGTTCTGGACCTTGTTTGAGCTATCCCTTTCTGCATGCCCTATGCATTGAGGTATCTAACTTGGGGTATAGATTCTGCTTACGTCCTATTTTGGTTGGAGCCTCAACTGCCTGTCTCATCACAGTGTTTCTAGGACCTGGTGACTGCACACACACCAACAAGAGGAATAATGAGAGACAGGCTAGGCTAGACCATGACAGGTCCATTTTCCTCCCGGCTGCCGTATCGAGATGACAACTACATGTGCAGAGGGGGAGTTTGCTCTCCAGAATACTACTCTGGCCCTAAAGAACATGCATTGAGTAAAACAGACTTCTTGAGTTTGTCAATATGTTTTCTCTTTCCTGATAGGAATAAAGAGACTCTAGGTGACTGAAGAAAGAATTTCTAATAGGTATATCCCTTTAAAATGAATCAACATTGGCAAAACTCTAATGATGAAACACACAATTCTGTTCAATAGATGTAAGCCAATTCTCGTGAATTTCATGTTGTTTTAAGGGGAATTATATCCTTCTACCTCCAGGCAGACCTGTAAAATCAGATGGGACACATTCACTGGTTGGTTGCAATCGAGATAAGGCTTGGACACTATGGTGGTTTTTAATTTGTAAAGTGTATGGATTCCTCCCCTAAGGGTCTGAGAAATGGAACCATGAAAGTAGTTTGTTAGTAGGCTTAATTTCGCTATATGTCTCCACTGGGAGGTTTTTAGAGGTCTGCAAATTGAAAAAAGTTGAAACCAAACTGCATTAGGTCATTATATCAAAGGAGTGACAGAAGGATGATAAAAAAATGTATTTCAAATCTTTATTTGGAAATCTGGGCCCTTTGTTGGAAACATAAAAGTGTGCAAGTTAGAATGAGGAATATTGTGCTTTCATAGGTGAGAGAAGAACTAGTGGTCCAGTCTGCACTTGTTTAATGAAACAGAGAATGTCTAAAGGGGTCAAAGGCTTGCCTGGTGGGTTAGGGAGGGAGAGGAAGGGAGAGGAAGGCTGGCCACTGGCAGACTGCTTGTATCAGCCTACTTACAAACAACTTGAATACTTTTGAGATTTAATTGTATTGTAATTGCTATACAATTAACTCATTTAAGCCAATTCATTTAAGTCCCAGAGAAGTAGCTTTGTCATTTAAAATCTAAACAAAGCCCTTCATCCATTAGGGGAAAAATACAGAATTTTGGGGGGTGTGTGTGCGCTATTTGAAAGCTTGGGCGCTTAACTGAACCTCCAGGCGGGCAGCTTTCATGCTGCGGTTTAGTGTCAAAAGCCAAACCCTTCAACCGGCGGCAGCGCTGCCCCGGAGGTGCCTTTTCTGCAGAGCTAAGGCAGCTTCTGCTGGGCAGAGCATGACTCAGCCTTCAGCAGTCCCTCTCCTGGCCGAGTGTGTGAACAACCATTCCTTGAGCTCCAGGAGACGCTGCTTTTTTATTTTTTTTTTTTTTTAATCCTGATAATTGCTTTATTTTTCTGCAGAAAGGCATAGGTTCTAGCTCCAAGCCTTGTGAACGCCCTACTGCATTTATCACTGCATATTCTGCCTTAAGGTAAGGGTATTGTGCTTTAGAAAATCCGAGAATAACATCTTGCACAAACTTTTCTGTCTTTTCGGTACTTAATTCTGGTTCAGGAACTGGAAGTGAGTACTATCAAATCACCTGCAAGCTGTGCTGTTAACTGCATCCCATATAAATAACAGCCCATAGTAATTGCAGGCCTTTTTTTCCTCTGTATTTAGTCTTACCTATTTATCTTAACTAATCAAGACTGAAAAGGCTCTAGATGTAATATAGGGTAATATACCCCCTTGGAAGATAGGAAGAGGGGAGGATTCCTGACCGTTGAAAAGGGCTTTGTCAAATGATCCCACTGTAAGAAATCTGTTAATTTAAATCCAGCTTTAATGTAGCAAAACAACAGTATCCAGTCTAGCTAGTAAAGAAGCTTTTTCAAGGGAGTAAATGCTTTTGTCCCTCTTCCACCTCTGTAAAACTGATTTCTGCTAAAAAGTATTTGTGTTCTACATATTCCTGTTCCAATGACATACAATGCATGTCCAGGTATCGCTGAACCTCCGGTTTCTACTTTTAGCCTTAGATATCAAAGTTCCTAATTGAATTTGTGAGATAATTTTCTTTCCTTATTATGGTCTTCCATTAACCTTTCTCATTTCTCTGAGATTTATTATCTATTCTTTGCTTGCCAGTGGCTGGAATACATTTGCCATTTGCTCTTGAAAGATCTGGGTACGGTAAGAGGGTTATGGATTCTAATCACATTAATACTTAAATAACTTTGCTAACCTTTTTCATTCATTTTTTACTGTCTTGATCCCTTTTGGGACAGAGATGAACAATGCATACCTGCAAAATCAGGCCTAATCAATCACAGTTTTGTTAGAATCATCGAATCACAGAATGGTTAGGGTTGGAAGGGACCTTAAAGATCATCAAGTTCCAACCCCCCTGCCATGGGCAGGGACACCTCCACTAGAGCAGGTTGCTCAAGGCCCCATCCAGCCTGGCCTTGAACACTTCCAGGGATGGAAGTGAATCAAAATCAAGCCTGCTTAATCAAAATCAGGCCAAATCAATCACAGATTTGCTGTATGTATATATCTAAATATATATATAAAAACCATTACTCACTGATGGAGAAAGAATAAATTTCAGGGAGTAGCACCTAAACAAATTGCAGTTATGTTTTAGGACCAGCAATTCTTACTATACAGTAAAATTATAGTAAGATGATATTTTATTAAAATATTGTTTTAAAAATACTTTTGCACTTTCATGAAAATACTCTCCTATTTGGCAGAAAATCCCTACATTTGATCTTCAACCATGCATACATTTTCATGAAACTTGAGAAACCTCACTTCTGATTTACGTAAGCACTTATTTTACCCTTCTGAGGCATTCAGAATACATATTTTTAGAAAATACACAACTGTGATGTCACTGAATACATCTTGAGCATTAAGGAGAAAATCCTAAACTTATTAAACAAGGGAATCAACTGTACTCTGTTCCTTATGTCTTTTGGAAGAAGGTAGAGATTGTCTCAACCAGCTAAGAAATCTATAAGAAAAAAGAACAGTCACTCTATGTTTAAAAACTCTGGAGTAGACATGGTAAACACTTAGTATAATAAAAATGCTTACCCAACATATTTTAGTATTATATCCTTTCCTTAACCATAACCATCTGATGGAGTGAGGTTTCTTGGATAAGCCCAGGTTTCATGTCTGAGATGGAATCAATGTACATTATTTGTTCTACTAAAATATATTCTTTAAATACCTGTGCAATAGAAGTTATCATTGTTGGCAGACTGACATTCATCCAAAGGGTCTGTAGGCCCTTATGATAGTGTGCTCCTTGGTTTTCTATTGTTTTCATTATAAAGTTACTGATATCATTAATTAGTTTTTATTTTTCTTCTACCACCAAGCAACAGCGAAACATTCAAGATGTATAAAGGCACAACACTTTATATGTTCCTGCCTAAAGCTTTTGCAGTCAACAGTGCCTTTCAGCAGACCATGCTGTTCAAGATGGTGAAAGAGGGTTTTTGAGTCAGTACTTTGAAGTTTAAACAAAGAATGAGAAACATGTCCCAAAATAGCCAAAATCCAGGAAAGGGAGATCTCTGTTCAAACTGCTGCTTTGCTCCCTTTTGCTTACTAACTGTTGTGTTTGTCCCTCTCGCAGTCTCCTGCTGCAGCTCTCCCACTTTATTAGAAGCCCCCTAATGTCTTGAGTACATCTATTCAGAACCTGTGGATACCCACTCCTTTTGTCCTTCAGTGGCAATGTCTCTTTTTTACTTTGGTGTTTCCTAGAGACACCCCATCAGAGTTTCCTTTCTCTGCTCCTTCTTCTTCAGCCTTCACTATAGTAGACACAAGAACTCAAGTCTCAACTTCTGCAATACGTGTAGCCCTGTCATTTTAGTGGCTCTTTTGGACACATTTTCCAAGTTTCAATTAGTCTTTCCAAAACAGCAATTTAAAAGCTGATCCTTATTATTCCTGACACGGTCAAAAAAGCATCTTATACAGAGGTACTAATGCTTTATTTCTCCTGCAAAACCTTCCTGGTGTGTCCATTTGCTTTATGGTGCCACTTCACATCGGTGATTCAGAACCATCTTTCTTCTCTGTTTCTGATTAATGAACACTGAATTTAGCAACACTATAAAAGGAGCTACGTACAGATGTGGGACACGGTGTACACTGAAGACTCTGCCCCAGTGGAACAGCCATCAGGCACACCAGCTTAGGGGAACTGGGCATTCCTGGACCCCTGCACATATTCCTTCAATGGTCTCACCGCATCCATGGCCCTGTTCATACTGCAGTAGTAGTGGTCACTATCTCCTGAGTAGACTTTGAGGATCTTAAAGAATCTTGCCCTTCTATGAATACAATGAGAGCTCGTCCTTTATCTTTCCTATCACTTTGTACACACAGATTTATAATTATTCCTCTTGCCTTTGACGTTTTATGCCTTCTGAAAAGAATATAGCAATTCACGAGGTCTTAACTTCTCAAGGCCATAAATGCTGCATTTTGAACTGTTACCCTTGAAGTCTTTGAACTACCTCCAATTCAACATTAATTTTCCTGGGTTACTTGTGTTGAGTTAATTAGTTCTCTGTACTGTCTGCCCACATCTTTGATTTGTTTTAGAGGTTTCCTTACTTGCACAGAAAAAGATTTCTTCTTTCTGCATGTGAGTGAAGTGAAATAATGGTCTTCAGTATTCTGCTAGATTATTAATTCACGAAGTTGAAAATCATATTGTCATTCTCTATGGGAAACCTATTATTATAGCACCATTAAGTACTGATTAAATATACATTGTCCTTGTATAAATATATTATGCTAATAATCCTTCCATGATCTTATAATACTTAAGGATTATTCCAAAACCAATACATGTAGAAAAATCCCAATTTTTTTGAATTGATAATGTATTAATTTTCCTCTACATAGTCCATCAGATAACAGGTATTAGATTGAGATTGTGGTGCACAGGCAAAGCTTTGGGTTTGAAATATATTTCATAAACACTCTATGGGCATCATAAAGTTTTTAGGGGGAGTCATCTTGAGATAGCCAGTATAGCGTAATCTGCAGGCAAACCTAAATTAATAGCGCCACAGCCATGGTTAGCTCAAGTTACCTCCCATTGTGTGTTCAACCTGCCATTTCAGAAGTGCCAATTTTATTTAGCAATTTTTCTAACTCATAGTGCCAAATTCTGCATTGTCAACAGAATCTGAGCTATGTCAAAGCTTTCCCACATTTCTCTCCCAAATAACCGCAGTATAGGAATGCTCTCAAGCATAACTTAATTCAAATATGGCACAAGTATTTGGGTGGAACAATGTGCTAGTTCCTGCCATTCGTCTGTGAAAGATATCCAAAGGACTCACCTTCAGATGAGTCTCTGAAGTGAAAAACCTTGGAAAGAATTATGGGCTCTGTGGAAGTCAAGAGCATTGATTTCAACGTGATTGGGATTTTAACACTACAGCTTGGTTTGCCAGATGACTGGAATGCAGAGATACATAAGAGCTTGAGGAGACATAGTAACAATGTGCAATTAGATGTATATGATTAAGATTAACATTTTACAAGGTGCGTTTATGAGAGAGTTGAAGTAAAAGACATACAAATTAATGAAAATTGCAAAGAAGCAGAGTTTGTTTAATAATGTGTTGCAATTGTATCCAGGATCAACTTACATTTACTCTGTCATTTTCATACCAATAAACCGTGTTGTATCATTTGAGAAGAGTTACATGGCTTTACAAGTACTGTTCATGCCTTTTGAGACATATGTTTCAGCACTGTTGGTGTATTAGTGAAGTAAAAAATTCTTCATTGCAAGAATATTTTTTCAGTTTCTTTTAAGTGACTGAAAACCAAAGACTCATTTTCCATTTAAAAATATGTACACAAAATTAGATGAAAAATATTGAATAATATTTAACTTTGAAATATTCTTTTTTTTCCAAAGTATCTATGATGTAACAGAGGAGAAACTTGAAGGCTGTGATTTCTTTCTTAAGATGGAACAGAATGGTAGAAAATACAGGAAGCTCCAAAGAAAAATACCCTGAAGAAGGAAGGCAGTTGGGTAAGAGAGACATATTTAAAGCAAAAGTTCCTTATGGTCACTTTGGGTACCTCAATCCATTGATTTGTTTGGGGGGTGGCGGGGTGTTGTTTGTTTTTGTTGTTGTTGTGTTTTTTCTTTTTACAGAATAAGAATGAATTTGAGGAAACACTGTGTTTATACCTGAATGAGAGACCTGCTGCTGTGCAGAAAAAATGAATTTAATATCCCACATTTCCTGAATGTGCTCAGGAGGATTAAGTGACACAAAACCAGGGAAGCACGCTGTTCTCTGCAACCCAAACTACTCCAGACTCCAGTGAAAATGCACGAAAGCTACAAGTGTGCCAAACTGGGATGCAGGTACATCTCTGAGTTGTTTTAACAGTGCACAAAGACTACTTTGTATATTACTTTGTAATTTTTTGTACATAGGCTGTTGGTGTTTTTTGGTAGACTGATCTCTTAGTTTAATACTTACTATAATGTAGTCTTTAGGCTCAGAGCAATAGAAAGGTCTTTATGCAAACACAGCCCCCTGCTAGTCCTTTAAAATTTCAAAAATTAAACAAGATTCTATTCAGCTACAATTTTTTTTCTTGAAGAGGAGCTGTGATTGGGAATCATAACAGCCTTCTACACTTCTCTGTGGAAGTAATCCTGCTGGGAAAATACATAATTCAAAAACCCCACAAATAGTCAAGGATATGATGATATGAGGTTCCTGTTAAACCATTGCCTGTAATAAATGGGAAGTGAAAGAGAGGAGTGGGAATTTTGTGGAGTGTGGAACTGAAAGTTGAAGATACATGACTTAGCAAATTGGATTTTAAATGACTTTTTTTTTTTTCCCCTGGGTGGGCTCATGCCTGCTTTTTGATACAGCAGCAATTTGGGGTTAGCCAAAAGCTTCCTTTGTCACATGTGGTAACACACTCCCCAGGCAGGTGGGAGGAGGAGCTGCCACTGTGCCCCCACAGCATCCCTCAGAACTTCCCAGGAAAAAAAGGGACTTGTAATGCACCATGTCAAGCCTCTGAAGCTAGACAGTGCAGTGAGAAAATTGCGTGGAGGACCACCAGTGAATAGGGGAGAGCCTGTCACCAAGTTCCCAAAATGTGTCATGCAACTTCGTCCACCCATAGCAGGGACTGGACAAGCCAGGGTGAGGACCTGTCCAGGTTCTTAGTTAGACATTAGCAAGAGCTCCGAGCACAAAGCCAGGTACAACAGAATCAATTAGAAAGGACATAACAAGTTCTCTCTTTTCAAATAATCTTGGTGATGTTTCATAGAATTATAGAATTGTTTGAGCTAGAAGGGACCTTAAAACATATTTGGTTCCAACCCTTCTGCCAGGGGGTATCTCCCACTAGACCAGGTTGCTCAAAGCCCCATCCAACCCCATCTGGAACACTTCCAGGGATGGGACATGCACAACTTCCCTGGGCAACCTGGGCGAGTGTGTCATCACCCTCACAGTAAAGAATTTCTTCATAATATCTAATCTGAGTCAACCGTCTTTCAATTTAAAACCATTATGCCTCGTCCCATCACTATCCAGGCTGAACAACCCCAACTCTCTCAGCCTGTCCTCACAGGAGAGGTGCTCCAACCCTCTGATCATCTTCATGGTGCTTCTCTGCACTCGCTCCAACAGGTCCATGTCCTTTTTATGTTGGGGCTTCCGGAACTGGATGCAGTACTCCAGATGGGGTCTCACCAGAGCAGAGTAGAGGAGTAGAATCACATCATTTGACCTGCTGGCTACACTTCTTTTGATGCAGCCCAGGATGTAGTTGCCATTCTGGGCTGTGAGCACAAATTGCTGGGTCATGTTGAGCTTCTTGAGCTTCTCATCCACCAACACCCCCAAGTCCTTCTCCTCAGGGCTGCTATCATCCCATTCTCCACCCAGCCTCTTGCCCCGGGCACTCCTTTTTGTGTGGCAGATTTGAATAGCACCATACTTACCAGAGCTTTTGGGTAACACAGTGCTTACTTTGTAGACAGTAGGAAAATATTTTGCTAGCAGCCGCTTTGTTGGTCTCTGGTGTCAAGCAGTTGCTACCCAGATGCTCACAAGTACAATACTGTGTTGATTCAAACTATCTGCCATGTGCAACTATTTGTACATTATCACTATGTTAGTGACAGATGAGGGCAGCTCTGTTTTTCCTTTAAAATCCCTTTGCACTTACAGACAGTTTTAACTCGGTGTCGTGGAAGTTAATATTAAAATGCATGCTAGTTTTCTCCCCCTTCAGAGCATGGACATCTACTTCGGTCTCACTTGTGAAAGAGAAAGCATGCTTTGGATTCCCTTAGTGAGTCACCTCCATTTCACTGGTGATTCCTTGCTTGAAAGGTGAGGAAGGCAAATCAGGCCTGTTTACACCAATTGTCATCCATTTATCTGGTTATTTATTTATTTTAGCCCAGGGCATTCTCAGAGCAATGGCATGGGGCTGGACTGATATCTGTACTGAAGTCTGCTTTTTCTTGGGCCCTGGGCTGTGCTTGTCCCCAGCATAAATGGAAATGAGTGGAGATGAAACAGAGAACCATCATTCACATAAAGATCTCTTGCACTAAAGCATAGAAGAGTGGGGGAAGGATTCATACTGCCAGTTTAGGTGTGGGCTAGGAGTGTTTTGGATTTGTGCATCCTTGGGTACTTCAGCCTCCTCCAGCAGGGCTGGCTGAGAGTCCATCCAACCTGGTCCTCGGGAGCTTGGGTGGTTCTCATCTGCTTGGCTGGGAACCTTCCTCACCTCTCTGTTGGTGCAGCAAGGGGCAATTTAGGAAAGAGCAATACATGGAGCAAGTACTGAAATTTAGCCATTTGTTTATGCAAATGTCTTTACCATGATTTAATTTTCCTCCTGCATAATACGTCATCTGCATGGTGCAGAGATGCTAAATTCTTCTTTTAAATATTTAAAAATACTATAATGGCAATTACTTAACCCAGATATGTTTATAAATAGCTCAATGTTTTTGCAAGATGTGAGCAAACTGTCACAGGCTACAGCTACATCCATAAGCAATTATGTGGTTTATGTTTTTTTCTAACAATCATGGGACATAGCACAACACTCGTCCTCCTGAATCCTACCATCCAGACTCCATAGACAAAGAAGCTACATTTGTGTTGACTCTGTAGGGAGCAATGTGATTTTTCTGTTGTTCTTGTTGAATCCAGGCAAGACATTTCATGTTAGAACTGTCTTTGGATTGTTTGTTCTTAGTGATAGAAGAACACCTTCGCATGTGTTTTAGCTAACATTAGTCACAGACAGGAAGAAACTCTTTGAAGTCCCCGGAGGCAGAATCATTTTTAAAATGCAGATTTTTTTGCCACCCAAGATAAGGTAATCTTGGATCAGCAACAAAAGCTTTCCTGACTAGGAGCAGTTATTGGACAGACTGCTAAATGAATTCTGGCCATTCTTTTAAGCAGCACTGAAATTAGGGCAAGGCCTGACATTTTTTATGAGGACTTCAGAAAAGCATCCTTTTTTTCTTTTCTTTTTTATTCAAAATTTAAATACCCTCTTAGTAGGAATTAAAAAAAACCCACAACAATGTGTTTTTTTCTGCTCAAAATCTGTCACTGCCAGAACTGCCAACTCCAGCAGTTTTCAGGCAATCTGAAGGTCTGTATCATGCTTTTTGTTCTAGAGTGACTTGTGCTTGTTCACAAAAGACAAATCTTTTAAACAAGTTTGTCTGGAAAACTCAGCCCTCAGTAATCCCTTTGTTTGTCATGCTACATTCCATTTAACTTTCTGCTTGTTTTTACTAATCTTCCATGCTACTGACTTTCTAAATGCAGAATCTAACTAATGAAGTATTTTAGAAATAGACGTATCACTGCTCAGTTGCATCATCTGCTTACAAACTGCATTATGGTGGGGGAAAAAGACACACAGAAGCACATCCTCTGGGAAATCATTTGAGGTCTTGAAGATTAGGCAAGTCCTTTGGTCATTGAAAAATTCATGTGTTGAACATAATTTAGGATGGCCAACATTAGCCAGTGAGGAGGGCAGATGAGGCCTTTGCAAAAGCAAATACAGCTATTAAAGAATGATTCCTACTGTCTCCAGATTGCTAAATCACCACATGGCAATTTTGTGGGCAACACAAGGAGGCAGAAGGACAGCATCTCTCCTAATCTTTGTATTTCTGGAAAAATGGGTGATCTTAACTGGCCCTATGTCTGTAAAATCGTCTCTGAATATCAATCTCATTGTAGCAATAGAAGAACATTTGTCTTTAAACTTCAAAATATATTCAAAGAAAATGAACCTCAAAGTAGACCCATGTAGTCGTGGGAATATTTAGGAATGCTGAATATTTCTACCCCTCTAATAAACAAGCTTTGCTTGCCCCAAGCGGGACACCTGGAATGTGAAACATCACAAATCTGTGTTGTGTTACATGAAAAACATCTTCAAAGTCCAAGGAATACTTGAGTGAACATCTGAAAGACAAAACAGATTGTATTTGTGCAAGTAACACAAATGTAAAAACATTTATGAAATTTTCTTACATATATTTGCATTTTCTGCATTCTGTCTTGCCTACCCAGAGCAGAGGTCTTGTTTTGCTGTAAACTTACGTTCAGCTTGCTGTGATATGTGAGCTTGCCACAGATCTGAAAAGAGGAATTTGTAGCTGAAGAAAGTTATCGCTCTTTATAAAAGCAGATCTCCCCTTCCACTCACTCAAGAGTTATGAGCCCATTCCATGTATCTGATCTTCCCCATCCCAGCTGGTGCGTGTGTTGTGTTGCCCTCTGCTGCTTGCCTTATGTTTGTCCCATCAAGGAACACCTGCTCTAAAAGGATGATGCAAGTGTCTCTACTCCTGGTAAATAGCAAAGACTCTCCACTCACTCTTTCTGTAGATCTCCATGTATTTGGAGAAGACTAAAAAATCCTCATGTGGGTTTTAAGGTTCAAACTTGGGAGAAGGATAATCCTGGGAATCTCATCAATATGTAAGATGGGAAAGCTTGTTTCAGTTTCTTGTTCTGCTGAACTTCCCAGGGCAAGTAACTTCCAGCTGATAACAGTTGAAATGAAGCTAGCACTGGCCATTTACTTCTGCTCTTCAATCAGGCAGTCTGCATGATAGTTAGAGCTTTTAAACACTCACAATAACTCTTCCCAGTCCTGGAGTGTCACAGTTAGATGGAATATCCCAAAGATTAAAAGTTGCTCAAGTACTTAGTTATAAAAGCGGCTACCACATAAGGCCATGAGATTTTTCTTGCTTCCTTGTTTATTATACTGGCATCTATAATTGAATGGTGCATTTCAAAATAATTTCACCTCTCTGATGGATTTGGGGTGCAATCTTGCAGAAAGTCAGAGACTACAGGGGTTTTGAAGACCTGACTCTTCTTTTCTTACAGAAATCTTATTTCTATCCTCAGTTAAATGGGACGCAACATGGAGCTGCTCCTGAAAGGATCCAGCTTGTTCTCTCTTTTTGCTCAGATTAGCATTCATGCAGCTGCAGGATGAACCAGTCTAGGGACTGACTTGGTCAAAAACCAATTCTCCCCTCAACTTTTTATTTTGTTATTATTCACATAATAAGACAAAATAAAATAAAGTAAAATAAAATAAAATAAATGTTTAAAATTACAGAGACATATCTTGGTTATGTATCTTGAACACTTGCATTTATATATGAATAGTTAACTATTTAATTCCTATAAATTTTAGAAGGATAAATAAAATAGTCTTTCCAATAATTAATACCATATTGTTTGAGAGGTACGTTAGACACCTTTTGAGAGACTAAGGCATTTATAAAATGCATACTTTATCGTAAAAAAAAGTTCCCTGCTGTATCACATATAAACATTTCTGAAATATCCCTTCAATTTTCACATATGTGTATCTCTTTACTGAACCCAAATGATTATTGTTTTTGTTCTTACAGCTAAGAGTGTTGCTGGCCTAGATATAAGGGTAAGGATTATTCTCAAGCAGCACAAAGTATATGACGATTACCTCAATCTGCCAAAGTTTTTGCCTGGAACTAGTATACTGCAGCACATACCCCAGATCAGCTCACTGTGTTTAGTTCTGTTTGGCATTAATTGATTATGTCCACGACAGAAAATGTTTACTGACACTTCCCTGATGGATACAATATGGAGGTATCATTTCTGAGTAATTTATTTTGCCTGAAGGATGGACTAAGTTTTGTCTTCTAAATGACTCTTTTAAACAAAATAGTAAAGGAACCATTTGATTTAGTATTTTGCAGTACGGAGAATGGCTTGCCTGCGCTTAACATCTCCTGTGGTTCTGTTACTTCTAAAGTGGAAGAAGTGCTTACGAAATGTCACATACCTGTCCTGCTATTCAATTTGTCCTCACAGAGGAGGTCTTTCCAATCTCACAAAGGTATTGTGAAAAACCATTTATCAGCATGTGCAGAGCTTTGAGATGCTTGGAAAGTAAGTCCTTTTTCTAAAGATATTTTTAAATATCAAAATAGCGACTGAATTATAGCTTTATATTTCAGCACATACAGCAGGAAAGAAGCCTTTTAGGTAAAAGAATTTGTTTATGCTCTGAAAATAGCAATTTGTAAATCTACTGCCTTCCAGTGGACTGTTTCAAGTCCTATTCAAACCAATGGCATGACTCCCTATTTTCTAAAGCACTTGCCTCGGGGCACAGGAGAGTCTCACAAATGCAGGTGATGTGTTGGATGCTGCACATGACTCAGAGCTAATTGAAATTCAATAAGGAGTGACAGCATTCAATACCAATCTGCAGGTAATATCACAGAAGGGAAGAGAGAGGTCCCTCTTGACCACACACCTGATGGAGCTCAAGTGCACTATTTCTAACCAACACGAGCTAACACATCTAGTGTTTGTGAGCCATACATGCATATAAGCCAAAACCCCCCAAAAAACCCAGCAATAACACACTTTTCTCCTTAAATGCCTTCCAGTTCATCAGCAGCGTGGGTTATAAGGGTGTGGGAATATCACAAAGAACCTTCTTTCTGGTAGTAATTATATTGCCTCTGATCTCACACAGTGCCTCAGTAATCTGTCCCTGTACTCAGCCTCCCTGTGATTTGGGATGCCGAGGGCTGTCCAACTTGTCTGAGAATGGGAATGAGGAGTTATTTTCAAGTTTCTGGTACTTTTAAGGTGTGTGGTTTGTCTGAAGTGTGACTTCAATGCATGAAGCTATGATAAATCTCAAAGCACATCACAAGCAATAATTGTGATTAGAGCCTAAAACCAAGCACATTTTTCTGGGGAAAGGCTTTGAGCAAAAGCTCATTATAAATACATACCTACCCCATGTGGCTTTTGAAGAATGACAATATGCTATCACAGCAACAAGGAGCCACTGTGACTACTTTCCTTAACAACTGTGTTTTTCTATTTTTTGATGCAACTCACATACAAAGATTAGATTCTAGTTTCGGTATTATGGTTACTTGAAGTGTCTTTTGGGAAGGAATGTTGCAAATAACTGCGGAAAAAAAAATAGTATTCTGCTTCTATTATGTAAGGTATTTCACATAAGAATAAATCACTAAGGCTCTTCATTTTTACTTTTTTTTTTTTTTTTTTTTCCTTTTTTTTTTTTTGAAATCNTTTTTTTTTTTTTTTGCATATTGATATTTGTGAAGTCACCCTTTCTTAGAACAAGTAATTAAAGCAGTTTTCTTTACTGTGAGGGTTAATTCTGCCCGTTGTTAATTCCTAATACATGGGGACTTACAGGCAGGTCCAAAGAAGGCTTTAGATTGACCACAGATGCTTAACTGACCAGACACTGAAGAACTGTGAGCAGAGCACATTTTCACATCTGGACAGAGAAAGACGGGGGCCTTGTACCTTAGACATGGCCAGGGTTAGATGCTGCTGAAGGAGTGTTTGTCAGATTTCGGTTTTTGCGCTTATGTCCTTATCTTTATCATTTTCCACACTTTGAGCTGTCATTTTCCTGGTTATTTAAAAACAAGTTTGTTCCTTCTCTCTTCCCAGTCTTACTGCAAGTTATGAAATATCTTGAAGTTGGAAGTAACAGCTCGTCTTGACAGCCCAAGTGCTTTTCTTCGTTCTTTTGTCTCTCATGCTCTCCTGTGGAGTCACTAAGCCACTAGAGAAGGAAAACAAGGGCACCTCCAGTTGCAAGCAGCAACACTTTGGAAGCAGGAAACAAAGGAAACACAGCAGAAAGGAAAGTAGGAAAAAGAATCCCCCCATTGTTGTAGCTGATTCTGTTGTTAACTGAATATTTCTTTTCCTTTTTTATTTTCCCTTCTTTTTTTTTTTCACCATGTCTGTGCACGCAACTTCACGTGTTCATTTTGGAACCACTGATGATTCAGAAGCAAACTTCAGCGAAACGACTTCAACACAATAAGCAGGTAGGCCAGTGATGTTAAGAGGATAATTGAGAGCTGTGTTTTCGGCAATTAACAGATTGAAAGGAAAGGAGATGGATGGATCTTGGTTTAAAAAAAGAACAATAACAACAAAAGCTGTGATGTTATGGCTGGTGTTATTTAATTATTTCGAAGTTAACAATGCAAAATGAGGGTACACTAAATATAAGCCCTCAGTTGTCCGGCCTGTCCTGATCTACTTGTGCTGGAAAACCTAAAATCAACGGGAATGAATCCTGGCAGTTACTTCCAAAGGAGAACTGGGTATAAGAAAGGAGGGCAACGTGCTTTAAAAGACAATACAACAGAAACAAACGCAATCCGAGCAAAAAAGGCAAGGTTTGTTTTCTTGGCTGCCTGCATCCTGAGCTCACTTTAAATGACAGGCTTTCCTTCTCTCTGCATTTCAATTAGACTGTGCCAATGGGCAAGTGGGGAAAGGAATATTAATGAGCCAGCCTCGGCGGAGGGTGGGAGCCGGGTGCTGGCAGTTCTTCGCTCCCCAAAAAGGGGCGCGGAGGGGTTGTCTGGGCTATGCCCTATCAACCCCCTGCTTAACAAGAGGCGATTAAAAGGCTGAGAAGGCCCACGGAAAACGCGGTGCATCGTTCTTTTCCCTTTTTCCCTCCCTCCCTCCCTTTATCCTTCGCGCAGCGGGGCGAAGTTACCGCGCCCGCGGAACGCCCCC